>JAFEMH010001163.1:0-210000 GCA_022495995.1 Adenophora triphylla var. japonica | reverse complement strand
GCGAAGGAAGTACTTTTAAGTACTTTTTTCAGGCAAAAGAACCTATAAGGAATTATTCAGTTTGGACTTGTTGGGAATTAACTTGGAATGTTCCAGAATCAGGTCTTTGACGCCAGAAACGGTTATTGGCTTACTTAGTCGTGCGACACCATGAGCCATGGAAAACACAACCGTTGGGTCGTGCGACACAAGTTGCCCATCATCAGGAGCCTATAAATAAGACCCTCCCCCTCTCATATCTTGGTCCCCCTTTTACATCCCCTTTTGACATACTGTTACTCTGCCCATTTGGTAGCGTAACACACACTCCAAAATACACACAACCCTCTCTCTCTCATACCCAACTCCCTCCTTCTCTCCCTCAACTCAATCCAACCCACACACCACCACTAGATCTCCAATCCACCATCATTCTCGAGAGCAATCCGGTCCTGAAGCTGTTCAGAAGAATTCTATACCTGACTTGGGTATAGAATTTGTGGATCTACAAGGGTAATCATTCCATTCCTCCCTTCTCTCTCATATACTTTGCCATCTTCATAATTCATGCAATTTATCTTCATCTGATTCGATAATTATACTCTATCTGTTCTAATTGTCGAATCACAATCGCCATCTCTCTGTTTAATTCAATTTGCTTGGTTTAATTTCATGTTCATGGTTTGATTCTAGTGTATTTGTGGCTTGTTTGCCAAGGGAGTGTGGATCTTCCCATATCCACACCCCCTTGGTCAATTCGTTGATTGATTCGTGGTTTTCTGAGTTGAATTGATGTTGTAATTTGATCTGATTAGATCTCAGTTCAGTCTGTGTTCAGTTTGTAAAGCTTTCTGCAGATAGGCATCTTGTGTCACGCGACACAATCTGCCAGGCTGAGTCCTGTGTCACGCGACACAACTAGCCAGGCAGATCATGTGTCATGCGACACATCTTGCCATTCTGCAGAAGCTCTTTTCCAGTTGTAATGTGTTCTTAGATTTGTAATCTGGGATGTGGTCCCCCATTGTACCAAGTGGCTCACAAGTTGTAGCTATCTCATTTTATCAATAAAATCCATTTATCACATTCATTGTCTTAAATGTTTGCACACACTATGAATACTTTGGATGTTTATTTTCGAAAGACTCGTTTACGAAAGAGGCGTGTTGGGTGAACTTTCAGTTCTTCCCAACACGTAACCTGACCCCCGAACCCAATTTCTCTTTTCAAAGATTTTCAATGTTTCCTTTAAAATGGCGTGGCGACTCCCTTTTTAACCTTCATAAATAATTTTGATGAGCGTACATTCAGTGGCGACTCCGCTGGGGACCTGAAACCGTTTTTCAAAAGAGGGTCAAGCTTTCATTCCTTTAAACATCCAATGTGTTAATTCTTGTGTGCATCATTAATGACTCTATGTGATATATGCATTTATGTGTTGTGAGATTTGTGTGTCTTTGCTTGCTTCATTGTTGCTGTGTTTTGAGGGCTATGAGTTGCTCCTTGCTATGAGGAGGCAGGGGCTGGATTCCTGTTTGTGGTTCTGGTTCAGTGGCTAGCCAAGTCGTGCGACAGTCTTGGCCCATTCTGTCCTGTGTCACGCGACAGGACTAGCCACTGTGCATTTGTTTAGGTTTTGGCTAAGGGCAGTCCCTTGGATCAGAGTGTGAAGTTGATTATTGTACCTTGTTAATCTGTGGGGTGTGTGTGTTATTTTTCGTTTGTTATTCCTTTACAAATAAAAAGAAAATAAAAAAAAATAGATTCAAAAATTATTTTTCATAAATAAAGGAATATAGCCACCCTCACACTACGACACTAGATTTAGAGCCCATTTGGTGCGATTGACAGCATCGCGGACGGTGATGTATGTCGCCTATGCTTGAGCGCTTAAAATAAATCCTATCCCCCTAGCGCATCATAGGTGGAGCCACACTCTTTAAAGCTTACCCGATGATTGATTTTTGGATGCAACATTTTTTAATTTATACTAAAATGAGTTGTTTCGAAATTTACAATAGGACGTACATACCTACCTCAAAACCTAACACTTGTGGGCATGTTGCCAATGCAACATGGTTTCACGTATGGACATGTCGCTCTCGTGATATGTTCTAACGAGAGATCATGCCGCATTGTCATCGTGCACCGGCGAGTGGTCATGCCAGATTTTTCTTTGAAATTCTTCAAGAATACCCGTTATGCTACCCAAATTTCCCCAGAAATTTGGATTACTCGTCCATCTCATATTGTGCTTAGGTCTTGTTTAGGTGTTATTACCTATTATTAATTTCTATGCAAAACATTTGGTATAATTTGAATGTTGCGTGCGTCTCTAGGTTCCCCCGAGGTTTTAGATTGTGAAAATAAAGGCTTATCCTTTTCCAACCTTGCTTAGGACTTTAAAGACATCGATTTCTACTTGAACATAAATAAGATGTTTGCACGAGTCCTTTTCTTTATCCTCCCTCTCCCGTACCTTCTAAAGAGTCTCTTCCTTCATCCCCTTCTCAACCCTATTTTCACCCTGCAGTTACGGCGAGTTGGATCCGTGCTTCCGTCCCGGGTGCCAGTTTAGTTCGTATTGCCGAGGCAGTTCAAGAATTTTCTGGGGTTTCGTTTGATTCAGATTCAGAAATGTCAGGAAGTGGTGATGTTTTCTCTACCCAATCTGTTGGTGGTTCTGCTGCTTTGGGTCAGTCAGGTCTGAACAACATGTCCATGGAGGAGATGAGAGCTACTTTGGAGGCCGCTCTAGCTTGGGAGCGTGAGTCTCATTTTCTTGCCCAGAATGCCAAGGCTTGGGAAGAAGAAGCGCATGCTCGTTTTGTCGAGTCTATGCATGCCCGTTGGATTACGGTGCTCTGCCGGGATGACGGCTCTTATGAAGAGATTACTGAAGATAGCAACACTGGGATTGGATCTGCTTCCCCTATGCAACCTGTTTATCACTCCTCACCTCAACCCACTTATCATGCCATGCCTCCTCTTCTTAATTACACTCCTCATCCTGACCGTATGCCATCACAGGATACAGCCATGAATGTGCAAGGAAGGGTTCCTCCTCTGGTCTCTCAGGTCCAAAGTCAAGGTGCTCAGAGTGGATTCGGTAAAAGTGGTAGCCAGCCGCCGAACTTCTTCGATTTAATCTCTTCTCCAGCTCCTAATGCATCATTGCCTCCGGGTCAGTATGGGTTTCTGTTTCAAGGGGGTTATTCTCGGCCTCAAGACAGTGTTTATCAGGATGGTCTTCAGTATCGACAGTCTCGTCAGCAACAAGGTTTGAATGGTGTTTTCCAGGGTTCGCAGCATTAGAGTAGCCAGTATCGTTTGTCGGGTAGCCAGGTTTGTCAAGACGGATTCCCGCAGTATTCTCGTAACCAGTCTCAGTTTCAAAGTGGTTTCTCCCAGCCTGTGGTTTGTTCTCCTCTTACTCAGCACTTGTACGGTTCCACCCCTTATTCGGCTCCTTATGTGAATGTCGGGGCTTCAGCTCAAAGTCAGTTCGGATATCAGTCAGTTCAGCTCGGTCCTCAGAGGCCCAATGTTCAGAATTTGGGGCAGTTCAATGGGTATGATATGTACGAAAATAGGGTGCCAAGTTCGGTAAGTTTGTTAGATAGAAGCATAAATGTTCCTAGTACTTTCGGCCTTCCTCCAGATGCTCTGCCTATTAGGCATGTTCCAGAAATTCTGTCTGCTCTTCCGATACCCTCTTCAACTATTGCTCCTACTATTCCTCAGCTTCCCGGGATGCTCCGGAGGTGGCTGCGCTGTTGAAACAAATGCAACAGCAGATTGACAAGTTGACAGTGGGGTCCAGTGGTCTCAAGGTAGTTGATCCGACACAGGTGACACCCCTCCCGCATAAATTCAAAATGCCTAAATTGGAGTTTGATGGTACAGCATGTCCGAAGACTCATATTGACACTTATGTAATGACGATGGGAGTGATGGGTTGTACTCCTGAATTCATGGCTTCGCATTTCCATCTTACTCTTAAAGGCCCAGCACTCACATGGTTTCTCGCCTTGAAGCAAGAGAGTCGTTCTACTTGGAGCCAGATTACAGAAACCTTTCTTGAAAAGTATAGGGGAAATCTTGAATGGCGCACAACCAGAGATGATTTAGTGGGTACTATTCAAAAGAGTGAGGAGCCGATCACTAAATTTTACAAGAGATGGAACGCCAAGCTAAATGAGTTGTCTGAGCCAATTCCCTTACAAGACCAAAAGGACATTTTCTTTTCTTGTGTGAAGCCAGTGTTGCGTGAAGCTATTGGGAAAGGATGGTACCCCGATTTGAGAGAGATGGTCGGGATGGGTGCTCGAAGTGAGAATAGACTTTTCAACCTCGCCCCGAGTCCCAATGTTAGTGGTAGCAGTGGAAGTGGAGGATACTGTTATAGAACAGCTAACCCAGTCTCTTCAATGGCTCCAAAAGGGAAGGAGGTGACCAAGGATAGTAGTGTCAACAACTTGCAAGGAGGAAATAACAGTGGGTAGAATGGCGAAGGTTCCAGCCTCGACAGCAGCAAAGGTTTGATGATCTGGGTACGACCACCGAAGAAGTCTTTAATGGTTTGATCAGGACCGGAATGATTAAGCCGCTGGATAACTACAGTCCTCTCAACCCTAACCCCAACCTTGATACAAACAAGTACTGCAGATTTCACCAATATCCCGGGCATACTACCAACACCTGTTACACGCTCAAGAAAATCATTCAGGGATTAGTTGACGAGAACAAGATTGAGAAATCTCCCCGTCCGAACATCGTCAAGAACCCCCTACCGAGCAACGGTGTGAATTTAATCGATTTTGGTCAGGACTACTTTGTGAATGTGCTAGAATTTGATGTAGGTGACAACGTTTGTAATAATTTTAAGTCCAAGGAGGTCATTGCTGATGTAACCCATTCTTTTGATGAAATGAAAGACAATTTCTGTTATGTTTTGTATCTCGATGATTTACGTGATTTAAATAATTCTGTTGATTATGATGAATTTGAGGAATAGTTAGTTATCAACGCTATCTCTTCTATGGTTCCAAAAGAGTCTCCACTCTCTTTGGAAGAGCTCAAATTAGCAGCCAGATTGGAGGCACCGTTGTCAATAAATGAGATAAAGCAACAAGCAGCATGGCCGTATAGTACTCGTACAGCTCCGCTGATATTGGTTGAACTTAAAGAAGCCAGCAGAAGTTTTGTGGTTGAAGATGATCATGAAGTCAATTTGCTAACCCGGTCAGGCAGAATGATGGGAACAGATGATGTCGGACTGTCTGGAAAGGGCAAGGGAATTGTAGTTTCAAATCCCCAAGCTTCGCAAAATCCTTATAGGCTAGATGGAGAGGAAGTAGTCCAAGATGATCCAATTTTAACTCAGCTAAAGAGAACTCAAGACGACATTTCCTTGTGGTCGTTGCTTACCTCATCTTATCCCCATAAACTGAAGCTAGAAGAAGCTCTATCCAAGACTAGGGTGTCTGTCAAAGCAACCCCGGATGAAGCATGTCAGCTGATTGGGACAGCCCAGTACGGAAATATTATCACTTTCACCGAGCTTGATTTGCCTCCCTATGGGTCAAAGCACAAAGAGTCTTTGCACATTACCGTGCCTTTGGAGGGGCGCCCAATCCCTCACGTGTTGGTGGATAATGGCTCAGCCATGAATTCCAGCAAAAATGATGAGCATGCTTAATATTGATGCAACGAGTCTCAAACCGTCCAACCAAACCATCAAAGCCTATGATTCGACTTCTAGGCCAGTTTTGGGGATTGTTTCCTTGAATTTGTTATTCGAAGGTAAAGAAATGGCGGTGGAGTTCCAAGTAATTGATATCCCTGTTACGTTTTCAGCATTGTTGGGAAGGCCTTGGATACACGAGATTGGAGCAGTAGCCTCTACACTACACCAGTGCTTGAAATTTGTTCAAGACGGTATACTGACGACTATTTATGGAGATAGTGTCACCATTGAAGGGACTAGCACTAGTACTATGCCTGTGATGGATATTAAGCTTGATCAGGAGAATCTAATGCTTAGCGGGTTCACAATCGAAAAGCCTGATCAGGAGAATCTAATGCTTAGCGGGTTCACAATCGAAAAGCCGAAGGGGCAGGTCTGTGCTATTGATCTGACAACTTCCTCAGATAGGATTCCTCCTGTATTAAAGATGATGCGAAGCATGAATTACATTCCTGGCCTAGGATTAGGGAAGCGCCCGCAAGGACAGTATAAGATTGAAATGCCTAAGCCTAAGAGAAACAAGCGAGGTTTGGGATATGTCATGACCGAAGAAGATAAGGCATATGACAAAGCTGAGACACTCAAGGAGCGGATGACTCTCGCTGCCGGGAAGAGATATAAAAGGCCTGATGTGTGTCCTTATAGTTGGTCTCTTAATAAGCATTTTGTCCAGGAAAATGGTGAGATGTTCGCTTGTCCAGATATGAGGTTAAGTCAGATGGAAGAAAGGATGGAACTGATACGAAAGATTTCTACCAGCCAGGACCCAATGAAAGAGATGTTCATTAGTCTGCCCAGGAGGCCAGGTGTGACTGCCACGTACGAAAATAGTTATCATTTTTGGGGACCTGACTATGTTGATCAGTTTGAGAAGCTTGCTTTGAATCAGCCTGTAGTTCACAAGATTCGTGGTGCCAATCCCGTGGATATAGACGGTGACCTAGCAAACTTTTTTGGAGGCCTGGGGTTGTCAGAGTCTGGAAGTGTTATGAACACAGTGGTGATGCCTGCGGAGAAGGCTGTTACTGCTAAGGATCCCCTGGATTTGATTGATTTTTCCTCAGATGATGATGTGGTAGCTGTGCTTGAATTTGAGAATGAGCTGGTAGTGGACCCGAACACTTTGGTGACAACTGCAGAGATGCCATTGAAGAATTGGACTTCCTTCCAAGGACTCGTTGCCAGTAGAGAGACTATGATCGAAAAGCTTGGGCTGAAACCTCGTCCCGGTCCTTCTGTGTCCAAATTTTCTCCTCATGTCTTGAGTCGTTCTTTCGAGTCTCTTGTAATTGAGTTCGAGTCTAGTGATGGGTCTGATGTCCTCACGACTGAAGACCATCGTCGTGTTGTTGTTGTTGTTTTCCCGTTTGCTCTTAATGAAATAATAGATCTTTCCGAGTATTCCTTGATTGCAAATTTAACGATTAAGCGCTTAACTAAAAATGAGTATAAAGATTTAAAAATAATTAAGCAAGATTCAATCGAAAATAATATAGACACAATAGATGAACAATTTTTAGATAATAATTCAAAGCAGGTTTGTGAGCTAAAGGAAAGCCGGGCCCAAGCTGCCAATGAGATATTGACCACGGTGAATCTGGGAACAGTCGAGGAGCCCAAAGAGACACAAATTGGTAGCTTCTTCTCTGGAGCCGAGCGTGATGCCCTGATTGAGCTGCTCAAAGAGTGTGGATGTTTTTGCTTGGTCCTACAAAGATATGTCTGGGTTGGACACGTCTATTGTGGAACATCGGATACCCCTAGATGCAGATGCCAAGTCGATCAAGCAAAAGCTGCGACAGATTAAGCCCGAATGGTCTTTACAGGTTAAAGAGGAGATCGAGAAACTCCTGCGGGTGGGTTTCATTAAGGTGATTGAATATCAACCTGGCTCACAAATATTGTGACGGTCACTAAGGCAAATGGAAAGGTGCGGGTTTGTGTAGACTTCCGAGACCTCAACAAAGCCAGTCCCAAGGATGACTTCCCTCTGCCAAACATAGACATGCTCGTAGATGCGACAGCGAATTATGAAGTCAAATCTTTTGTCGATGGCTTTACGGGGTATAATCAGATCACAATGGCTGAAGAAGATCAAGGAAAGATAGCATTTACTACTCCTTGGGGTACTTACTGCTATACAGTGATGCTGTTCGGATTGAAGAATGATGTGGCTACCTATCAAAGGGTCGTCACCACTCTTTTCCATGATATGATCCACAAGGAAATTGAAGTGTATGTTGATGACATGATTATTCATTCGAAGGGGTCAGATGGGCATCACTTTATTGATCTATAGAAGTTCTTCAACAGGCTACGGGAGCATTCCATGAGATTGAATCCAGCAAAGTGCACCTTCGGGGTTATCCGTGGCAAAGTCTTGGGGTACATGGTCACAGAGCGTGGTATCGAGGTAGATCCAAGAAAAGTCAAAGCAATCATCGAAATGAAGCCACCGAGGACTGTGTCTGAGGTAAAGGGTTTTATGGGCCGTCTGCAGTATATCAGTAGATTTGTCAACCAGCTGACCTCTATGTGCGAGCCGATATTCAAGCTGCTAAAGAAGAACCAGGAGGTGATTTGGAATGAAGAATGCCAATTAGCTTTCGAAAAGATCAAAGCTTATCTTGTCAATCCTCCCATCCTTTGTCCGCCTCATGGAAGCAAACCTCTGCTTTTATACTTGACAGTTACAGTTACGGCCGTTGGAGCCATGCTAGCGCAAGAAAAGAAGGACTCAAAGGTAGAAAATGCCATCTATTTTGTCAGCCATAAATTTCAGGGAAGTGAGTTGAATTATTCCGCTCTGGAGAAGACGTGTGCAGCTTTGGTTTGGGTGGTCAAAAAGTTAAAACATTACATGTGGTCCCACACAGTGCATCTGATCTCCAAAATGGACCCGATTAAGTACTTGTTTCAGAGTGACAGAGGCAGTATCTCCACCAGGCTCGCAAAATGGACTTTCTTCCTAGCAGAGTTCGATATCAAGTATGTGATCTGAAAAGCAATCAAAGGGCAAGCTTTGGCTGATCAGTTTGCTAACTCTCCCAGTACAGAAGTCCGAGGGCCAAATCTTCAATTTCCTAATGAGGGAAGCTTTGTGGTAGAAGGCAGCAACCGATGGCAGCTATTCTTCGATGGTGCAACAAATAAGAGAGGTAATGGCATTGGGATGGTTTTGGTGGACCCAAATGACATGCACACTCCTATCGCCATCAAACTAAACTTCTTAGTTACCAACAACGCAGCCGAGTATGAAGCCTGCATAGCCGGTCTTGAGGCTGCCCTCGAGCGGAATGTTGATGGGCTGGAAGTGTTTGGCAATTCTCAGCTGATAATCAACCAAGCTGCCAATAGATGGAAGACGACGGATCCCTGTCTCCAGAAGTATCATTCTTATATCGCAGAGCTCGTTGGCCAGTTTAAGGAAGTGTCATTCCAGTTCCTGCCGCGAGATAAAAACAGATTTGCTGATTCATTAGCTACTCTGGCTTCTTTGGTGGAAATACCAGAAGGTAAGTCAATCAAGACATTCAAAGTCGGGAGGCGAGAGAATCCGGCATATTGTTGTGAAATCGAGCTTGAAACCGTCAATGAACCTTGGTATAGCCAGATCTTTCAGTTTCTCAAGCACGGAGAAGCATCCTTCCCTGTTGATGAAGAGGGTGACCTAAAAGGTATTCGAGCCAAAAGTCTACAAGCGCTGAAAAGGCTATCGGCACAGTATGTCATACTCGAAGATGAGTTATGGAAGAAAAGGGAAGGTTGTCCACTCCTACTCTGCATCAGCAGAGATAAAGCTCAAAGGGTGATGGAAGACGTTCATAACGGTGCCTGCGGACCGCATATGAATGCTCGTTCCCTAATGCACAGCATCATCAGACTGGGTTACTTCTGGATCACAATGGAGACGGATTGCATCCAATTTGTGCGGACTTGTGACAAATGTCAGCGTTTCTCCAACTTAAACCATATCCCTCCTCATGATCTGTATTGCATGACAACTCCATGGCCCTTTGCAACGTGGGGGATTGATGTCATCGGGAAGATAACTCCACCCGACAGCAACGGACATTCATTTGTTTTAGTCGCAGTAGATTACTTCAAAAAATGGGTTGAAGCTGCGTCTTACAAAGTACTTACAACCAAGAAAGTTGCTCGCTTTATAAAAGAACAAATCTTTTGCCGTTATGGAGTCCCGAACGAGATCATCTCTGATAATGGATCTCATTTTGAAGGAGAGACCGATCGGATACTCACAGAGTACAAAGTTAAGCGCTATAAGTCATCGCCGTATAGACCGCAGAAAAACGGTGCTGTAGAGGCTGCTAACAAAAACCTTGAGCGAATCATCAAGAAAATGGCCGAGCGAGGACGGGATTGGCCAGAGAAACTTCACCTAGCATTGTGGGGCTACCGCACTTCAATTCGGACTGCTACCGGGGCAACTCCATACGCCTTAACTTATGGAATGGAGGCTGTCATGCCAATTGAGTTAGAGATTCCATCCCTCAGAGTATTGCTTGAGAATGAAGTCAATGAGATTGACTGGCTCCAAAGCCGATACAATGAATTGGCACTATTGGATGAGTGCAAATTAAAGGCTATGGAGCATAATCGGGCATATCAGAAGAGAATGGCTCGTGCTTTCGACAAGAAGGTGAAACCTCGAGATATCAAGGTTGGTGACCTGGTCCTCAAGATGAAGCCATTAAATCAGAGCAGTGCGTTAGGCAAATGGGCACCTGTCTGGGTTGGGCCGTTCTTGGTAAAGAAAATCTTCTCCGGAGGAGCTATGCAGCTGACAGATTTGGATGGCAATCCGTTCCTGCACCCCGTCAACGGCGACAAGTTGCGGTGGTATTATATCTGATCGAGTCTTCCCCCTCTGTATAAAAAAAATAAATAAAAAAATAAAATAAAAAAGAAAATGACAAATAAAAGGCGCAATAAAAATTGTCCCAAATGAGACTGAAAACCTCTCAAACGGCAGTCCATGCAAAAATAAGGGACGCGCCCCGTGCTAAAAAGAATATACCCAACTAGACTGAAAACCCTAAAAATGGGCAGTCTAGGTAAAAAATAGGGTTGCACCATGTCCCTCTTCTATCTCCCCTTTCTTAAACACCAAAGTTAATTGAGTCGAACTACGGAAACCTGAGCCCCTTAGTTCTCTTTGTAAAAGGGGAACGTAGGCAACCACTTGTGGTTCGGTCTAAAATGCTGCAAAATCCCAAATCTTGTCAAATTAAATGGTGCTTTCAATTTGCCAAAATGTGTTTTGATTACAACTTCAAAGTTTTTCAAAGATTCATTATAAGTTAATATTATTTTTGATGAGTTCAAGCACGGCCTCCTTTCGACTCATATAACCTGCTGCGAATAAAGCAATAAATTTTCAAAATTCTAACATCTATTTGTGTCTGCAATAAGCAATTGAGGGATACTCATGTTTCATACAATAATATCTTTCTCAAAAAGCAAATATACAAATAAAAGTGTCTCATATCTCTCAAATAAAGCGTCTAGGAGTTTGTTCCCGCTCCCGAACTTGCATCTCTAATCTTCCTCTTCCTCGGTCCCCGGGAGGTCTTTAGCCTAGGAATGTCGAATAAGTCAATTTGAGCTCGTCCTAGCTTGGGTATAATGTGAGCCGGCGGATCGAGCAACCCAGACTCTCTCAAAGCTGCCCTAGCAGTCCTCTCTTGCCTCAAGGCCTCTCTACGAGCTATCACCTCGGGATCATCTCTCATAGCAGCTCTCTGAAGCTCTTACCTCTGATAGTCCTCTACAACATCGCCAGTGACATCATCTGGGTTCCCCTGGGCCTCTATATCTCTGAAAGATCGACTGGTCGGATAGTCTGCTCTAAGGTATTCCCGACGGCGAGCCTCTATCATCAACTGCACGGGACCCCGTTGCTCCTCATACCAAATCAGATACTCTGTGGTCAAGAACGTAATCCCTCGGGCCTGTCGAAGGAGTGTCCGTGTAGGCAGGAGGCCCTCCAGAAAGGATCTGCTGAAAAACTGTATAGTCTGGGGCTCGGCCATACTCAGCGGAGCAGTGTCAGTCATCAGTCTCTCTCTCAAAGCCCGGACAATCTGCTGCGGGTACCCGTATTGTCTACTCACTAATGATGGGATACAGAAGGAAGATACATGCAACCCTGGCAGCCTAACTACCACTGACCCATCCTGAATGTCTCTCATGGTCTGTAGTCCCCATGCCGGAATCTAAAGGCTCAGATCAGCAGTCCCAGATTGCGTCAATCTCATCTACCAGCTATCAACAGCTACATCTCTCAGCATTCTGCGTTGCCCTGTCACCCAAGGCATCGCCGTCTGCCCCTCTGGTAATGGAATAATCAAGCGCAACCTCTCAGAAAGCCATAAAGATAATAAATTGGGGCTGCCTGCACCCATGAAATCAGATCCTCCGGCCAGCCTGTCAATGCCATGATATGTATCAGCTAGCAATAGTGGTACGAAATCCATCTCTCCCTGTCCAGACTGGATTTGGCGAAGGTCCACAACTCGATCACCCCTGAATTGTCTAACAATCTCCAGCAAGGTACCCGGGCAGACTCAGATGTACCCACAGAAATAATGGGCCGACAGGATAATCAGCATAAATATATCCAGAGATGTGGAAAGGTCGAACAGCTCTGGACTGGACAGACTCAATATGGCAATTCGGGTCAAATCTATAGCCCTATCATCAAGGATCATGGGTGCTACCTGATCTGCTGGTAGGCTCAAAAAGGCTGATAACTGCTCCGTAATCGACTGTCCATCCCGGGGAAATGCTACAGTCTTTGCCTCGCTCAGGCCTGTCAATGCTCTGAAGTCTTCCATTGTTGGCGTCAAATCATTATACGACAAAGTGAAAACATGTCGCTCTGAGTCCCAAAAGCAGGAAGCAGCTCGAAGCAAATCCCAATCAACTTTCCAGTCTTTCAAAGACCAAATGCATGGCATGTTGTACCTCTTATCAATAAGTTTCCTATGTTGCTTTTGGTGAAATCGCGAAATTTCAATGAAGTCTTGGTGAAATTGACGCTGCCGGGAAGTTACTTCTTTGTTATAATGCTCCATTGTGGTTGAAAGTTTCAATCTTTGTCAAATAAATCGCTTGTCTCTCAAACTGGGGCTGTTGGGATTCTCCTCCTGAAAGGGCAATGTCTGCAAATGAATTCAGAGCTGAGTTAAAAAGGCCTGTTACGAGCCTCCTCTTGTCGTGCGACACAACATGCCAGGCTGGCATGGCATGTTGGGCGACACATCTGGCCAATATCAGACATCATCAAAGTTGCTGCAAGTCTACCTTCCCAGGGCACTCACCGACTCGCTGTTGCTGCAATACACCTCCCATACACACATACTCACATATATGCACCCCCATGTAAATGCACGGGGTATCCCTATATACACTCATCTGATACAATTTCAACACATCATCTCATGTACAAATCCGGCAAAGCCGATCATTCAATACAATCATCATCTTTCCTTCTTCTTCACACAATCATCATCCCATTCCTAAAGCGGATGGACTCGTGCAATCAAACTAACAAATAACCTAATTTAATTTTGTTCAAAATGCGCTAACAGAGTAACATAGTCAAATAAAGTACCTGGAGTGTTGTGTTTTCCCCCGCAGGGTACAATAGTCAACTGAGCACAATTGAATCATGAGGACTGTCCCTCGACTAAAATCTGGGCAAAGAATTCAAATCTAGCAGCTCCCAGCAATGCTCGTCAAGATCATCAGCCTCGTCGGTAAATCGTCAGCAGAATTCGTTCGGCATGATAATTTAACAGCAAAGTTCATGTCTTACCCGACAAATGCCTCTAAAATCAGCCAATCACCAATAAAGACCGTCCCTTGCACGACAATCCAACAGCTCTTCATCATCATCAATCGTAGCCTCAGTCCTTCCGGCAGCTACAGGTAAGCACAGCAAAGGTATGAAATCATATCTCATTCAATTACAAATCATCATGTCTTGTATTCTCGAAAAAATCATTTCTATTCCTCTGAGTTCATCTTGCGCATCTGGGATAAGATGCCTCCAAACAGTCTCTCTCTGGGTTAAGACGCCTCCAAATAGTCTCTCTGGGTTAAGACACCTCCAAACAGTCTCTCTGGGTTAAGACGCCTCCAAATAGTCTCTCTGGGTTCAGACGCCTCCAAATAGTCTCTCCGAGTTCAGACACCTCCAAATAGTCTCTCTGGGTTCAGATGCCTCCAAATAGTCTCTCCGGGTTCAGACGCCTCCAAATAGTCTCTCCGGGTTCAGACGCCTCAAAATAGTCTCTCCGGGTTCAGACGCCTCCAAACAGTCTCTCCGGGTTCAGATGCCTCCAAATAGTCTCTCTGGGTTCAGACGCCTCCAAACAGTCTCTTTGGGTCCAGACGCCTCCGAATAGTCTGAACTACGATCGGCTTGATTCCCACCTGGGATACGTAGGAATCCTTTTTCAAAAGGTCCAGCCATCCAACCTTATCAATCATTTTCCCCCATCTGCCATATCCCCTGCAAGTCCAGCCGCTCATTAGGCTTGGGATCTTTCTTATCGACAACCTCACTTCTTCCATAAGTGACGTTGCCGAGGGGCTCTGTAAGTACCCCAATCCAATTCGCGACCCTTCATAGGTGCATTTTAATATGATAAAATTGCACTAGGGGAATTTTGGTAAATTCACATTCCATTTCGAGACTTCCGGAAACTTTTTATAAGTTTCTTGTGAAGGAAGTACTTTTAAGTATTTTTCTCAGGCAAAAGGACATATAAGAAATTATTCAGTTTGGAATTGTTGGGAATTAACTTGGAATGTTCTAGAATCAGGTCTTTGGCGCCCAAAACGGTTATTGGCTTACTTAGTCGTGCGACACCATGAGCCATGGAAAACACAACCGTTGGGTCGTGCGACACAAGTTGCCCATCATCAGCAGCCTATAAATAAGACCCTCCCCCTCTCATATATGGATCCCCCTTTTGCATCCCTTTTTGACATACTGTCACTCTGCCCATTTGGTAGCGTAACACACACTCCAAAATACACACAACCCTCTCTCTCTCATACCCAACTCCCTCCTTCTCTCCCTCAACACAATCCAACCCACACACTACCACTAGATCTCCAATCCACCATCATTCTCGAGTGCAATCCGGTCCTGAAGCTATTCAGAAGAATTCTATACCTGACTTGGGTATAGAATTTGTGTATCTACAAGGGTAATCACTTCATTCCTCCCTTCTCTCTCATATACTTTGCCATCTTCATAATTCATGCAATCTATCTTCATCTGATTCTATAATTATACTCTATCTGTTCCAATTGTCGAATCACAATCGCCATCTCTCTGTTTAATTCAATTTGCTTTGTTTAATTTCATGTCCATGGTTTGATTCTAGTGTATTTGTGGCTTGTTTGCCAAGGGAGTGTGGATCTTCCCATATCCACACCCCCTTGGTCAATTCGTTGATTGATTCGTGGTTTTCTGAGTTGAATTGATGTTGTAATTCGATCTGATTAGATTTCAGTTCAGTCTGTGTTCAGTTTGTAAATCTTTCTGCAGATAGGCATCTTGTGTCACGCGACACAATCTGCCAGGCTGAGTCATGTGTCACGCGACACAACTAGCCAGGCAGATCCTGTGTCACGCGACACATCTTGCCATTCTGCAAAAGCTCTTTTCCAACTGTAATGTGTTCTTAGATTTGTAATCTGGGATGTGGCCCCCCATTGTACCAAGTGGCTCACAAGTTATAGCTATCTCATTTTATCAATAAAATTCGTTTATCACATTCATTGTCTTAAATGTTTGCACACACTATGAATACTTTGGATGTTTATTTTCGAAAGACTCATTTACGAACGAGGAGTGTTGGGTGAACTTTCAGTTCTTCCCAAAACGTAACCTGACCCCCGAACCCAATTTATCTTTTCAAAGGTTTTCAATGTTTCCTTTAAAACGGCGTGGCGACTCCCATTTTAACCTTCATAAATAATTTCGGCGAGCGTACATTCACATGTGTATTTTGAACATTGTACTTGGATTTGGTAGCTAATTAGCTACATAATCCATATGTATTTTAACATTGCATTCAGTAAGTAGTTAGCTACTGAATTTATGTGTATTTTGATCATTACACATGGATTCAGTAGCTAGTTAGCTACTGAATCAATATGTATTTTTAAAATTGCAAATAGATTTAGTAGCTTGTTAGCTAATGAATCCATACTCCCTCCGTCCCGCCCGAAGAGGCACAAAACCAACCTCGCACGCAAATTAAGGAAAATGATGTAGGAAAGAGAAAAAGTTTAAATGTTGTGAGTATGAAAAATTAAATAGGAGAGAGAATGAGTGGGAGGAATAGTTAGGAGAGAGAATGTTGTGAGTTTAAAAGTAAAGTAGGAGAGAGAATGAGTGGGTGGAATAGTAATAAAAACTTTCCTTTTTGGGAAAGTTCCTTTTTAAATGGGACACCCAAAAAGGAAATTTGTGCCTTTTCGGACGGGACGGAGGGAGTATGTATTTTGAAAATTGCACATAGATTCAATAGCTAGTTATCTACTGAATCCAAGTGTAATCATGATAATACATATGGATTCATTAGTTATTTAGCTACTGAATCTAAGTGCAATGTTCAAATATACACATGGATTCAATAACTATTTAGCTACTGAATACATGTGCAATTTACAAAAATACATTTGGATTCAGTAGCTATTTGGCTACTGAATCCAAGTGCATTATTCAAATATATGTATAGATTCAGTAGATAACATAGCTAATGAATACAAGTGTAATGTTTAAAAATACACATGGATTCACTACTTAAGTAGCTACTGAATAAATGTGTATTTTCATAATTGGACTTGAATTCAGTAGCTAAGTTAGCTACTAAATTCATGTGTATTTTGATCATTACACATGGATTCAGTAGCTAGTTAGCTGCTAAATCCGTATGTATTTTAAAAATTGCACATAGATTCAGCAGCTAGTTAGATACTGAATTCATATGTATTTTGAAAATTGCACATAGATTCAGTCGCTAGTTAACTAATGAATGCAAGTGTAATCATGTTAATACACACGAATTCAGTAGTTATTTAGCTACTGAATCCAAGTACACATGGATTCAATACTTAAGTAGCTATTGAATCCATGTGTATTTTCATAATTGGACTTGAATTCAGTAGCTAAGTTAGCTATTGAATCTAGGTATATTTTCATGATTACAATTAAATTCAGTACTTAATTTAGCTATTGAATTCAAGTGTTTTTTTAACATTGCACTTGGATTTAGTAGATTAAGTCATTTGTTAATATAAAAAATCCCACTCACGCTAACTATGTGTAACTTTTACAACTCATAAGAAATATTGTCAATATATGTGCCATTAATTTAAGCCGAGCCATTTTATATCACTTGAAGAAGTGACACGTTTTAACAACAATTCTTATAAGCTGTAAAAGTTACATGGGATTTTTCATGTGATGGTTTGGTGCTCTGATGGTTCAGTAGCTACTTAGCTACTGAATCTAGGTGTATTTTCATGATTACACTTAGATTCAGTAACTATTTAGCTACTAAATCCTGGTTTATTTTCATGATTACACTTGGATTCATTACATATATAATTACTAAATACAAAATTTATTTCTATTCAATATACTAGGAAAACGTATCAGAAGATCATCTCGAAGGATTCATGATTCACAAAACAAAAAGAAAAGACAAGAAAGAGAAGCACTTATAGCTTCTGGAGTCGAAATAGTTCCAGAAACTATTGTGCTTGATACTAAAATAGAGGTGAGTTAAGAAAATTATACCTTCATAAATTTTGTAGCTAATTACCTATTGAATCCAAATGCAATCATGAAAATACACTTGAATTCAGTTGCTAAGTTATCTAGTGAATCCAATTGCAATATTAAAAAAAATAAACACTTAGATTCAGTAGCTAATTAGCTACTGAATCTATGTGTATTTTCATGATTGCATTGGATTCAGTAGATTTTTACATACTAAATCCAAGTACATTTACATGATTCCACTTCTATTAATAAAAAATGTAATTTTTATAAATTTTTTATCCAGAAGAATGCATGAAAGAACAAGAAGGCGACATGCAGGAACAATTTTCAGAAAACGATGATGATATGACAGTAGGACAACTTTATGTCCAGCTGAGAAAAGGAAAATATGAGAAAAGAAAAGATCGAGATGAGGGAGAAAGTACTACATTGAATCCAAAGATGCCAAGAACAACTGCTTCAAAAACTACATATCCAAAATCCCAAATAAGAAACAATCCCAAAAGACTATTAAAGATTCTAAAATCTCTTTCTCCTCAACAAGCTGAGTGGATAACATCTACTGTTTTTCAGTCTATCTTGAATTTCAAGCTCACTAACCTACCACATAAGATAGGTTACTATGCTATTGAGAATTACAACATTGAAAATAACATTGTAACCTTGGAAAATGGAAGCAAACTTTTAGTTAGTGAGGAAGAAGTAGAACATATTTTGGGTCTGCCAAGGGGAGAAAAGCCAATCATAATTTCAAGCAAAGGCGAGTGGACCTGACAGAAATGATAGGCAACAGGTTTGGAAAGCTCAATTCAAAGATAAGGTCAAAGACCTATGGAAGATTTCAGCTACTTTATTGATGGAAAAAATAAAAGCATCTGAAGAAGTAACCGATCTCTTTAAGATGAACTTCATCATCTTAATGTCCACTGTTATGATAGCACCCCTTGCAAACATGTATGTAAACCATGAGTTGCTTGTTTCTAATATTGATTTCAATGACTGTGCAAGTCACAACTGCTGTGCATATGTCATTAAAAGCTTGAGAACAACACGAAAGAATTGGAAGGGAGAAAGCAACTTTTTCACTGGATAACTGAAATATTTATGTGTAAGTTCATTTTTATTGACTCCTTTAAAATGTTGGATAATCTCAATCATTTTAATGAATCTAATGTATTTTATTTGGTTTTTTATAGTTGCTTTATGTTGACTAGGTAAATCAAGAAGGCTTTTCTAGTGTTGAAAGGCGAGCGCTCCCCTGCCTATAAATCACGGATAAACAAATTGTTGTCGTATAGAGAAAGTTTTGAAGTGAGTAAAAGTTTAATTGGAGAGGGAACTGTGGCTGAAGCAGGAGCAACAGCAACAACAACATCAATAACAACAACAACAACAGAAGCAACAACAACAAGAACAACAACACCAGCAACATCAATAACATCAACAGCAACAAAAGCAGCAGCAACAACAACAATAGCAACAGCAACAACAACAACAATAGAAGAGCAACAAAACAACAACATCAACCGAAACAAGATGAACCACAATAAGTACACTCAAACTTTGGAATCATGAAAATACACTTGGATTCAGTAGCTACCTAGCTACTGAATCTAAGTGCAATATTCAAAAAAGCACTTGGATTCAGTAGCTAACTTAGCTATTAAATCCATGTACAATTTTTAAAATTAAACTTGGATTGAGTAGCTAACTTAGCTACTAAATCTAAGTGCAATATTCAAAAACGAATTTGCATTAAGTAGCTACCTAGCTACTGAATCCTAATGTATTTTGAACATTACACTTAGATTCAGTAGCTAACATAGCTACTAAATCCAAGTACTTCTTTGAATATTACACTTGGATTCAGTAGCTACCTAGCTAATGAATCCTAGTCAATTTTTAAATATTACACTTGGATTTAGTAGCTAACTTAGCTACTAAATCCAAGTGCAATATTCAAAATTGCATCTGGATTCAGTAAAAAAGTAGTTACTGAACACAAGTGCAATATTAACAAAAAATTGGATTCAATAGCTAGGTAGCTACTGAATCCTAGTGTATTTTTGAACATTACACTTGGATTCAGTAGCTAACTTAGCTACTGAATCCAAGTGCAATGTTCATAATTGCAGTTGGATTTAGTAACAAAGTAGCTACTGAATCCAAGTGAAATATTAAAAATAAAAACTTGAATTCAGTACCTACCTAGCTATTGAATCTATGTGTATTTTTGAGCATTGCAGCTACTGAATCCAAGTGCAATGTTCAAAATTTCACTTGCATTAAGTAGGTAGCTGCATAATCCTAGTGTATTTTTGAACATTACACTTCTATTCGTGCTTCTTTGAATATTACACTTGGATTCGGTATCTACCTAGCTACTAAGTCCTAGTGTATTTTTAAACATTACATTTAGATTCAGTAACTAACGTAGCTACTGAATCCAAGTGCAATGCTCAAAATTGCAGTTGAATTTAGTAGCAAAGTAGCTACTGAATCCAAGTGCAATATAAATAAAATAAAAACTTGGATTCAATAGCTACCTAGCTACTGAATTCAAATGCAATGTTAAATTACAAATGGAAGTTGAAGCATTAATGTTTTCCTACTTAATGTAATATTTCAGGAACATGATAATGTCAAAGAATTTGAATTGCGTGGTAATGAGGTGAAATGCGCAGTGGCTAGGTATATAGAAATGTATACTATTTGTGATTTAATGCACACCCAAACATCAAGTGCTCGAGTTCAACAATTCCATCATAGAGCTATTTAATGCGCACAATTTATGTCAAATTGTTGAGGACAGACCACCCATCACAACCACTCAATCCCCTCATCAGTCTCCAATTCCCTTCACTCAAGAAAAAGAAAATCAATCACCTTAACTCCTAGAAACTGAATCAATCACCTACTCCCAATGTGAAAACCTGTCACAAGATGCCGCTGCAACTAAAGATCAAAATAACCAAACCCAAGCAGATGACAGTATGGAGTTTGACAGTGAGGCCTTAAGAACTGTTGAGATGATGGAGGATTAGGCCAAACAGAAAAATATTGCTGACAAACCATCAAACATATTTAGGGATGTGAATGTGCTGGAAATTGCAATATCAACACTGTTATCTTTGGAGATGGAAACTGGGAATGAGCTGCAGGAAGATGAGAATATTAATGAAGTTGTACATGGGGAATCTCCAAGCGAAAGACGTGTAGTTGAAAGGGCAAGTGTCACTACACCAACTTTCGATCTCATGATAAGCCCTGCTATTGAGCAAATTAAAGCCGAAAAAATTGTAGAAAAGCGTCAAAAAAAGTCCTCCACTTCAATGAAATCTCCCTACAAGCAAAGGATAGTTGATCTTGGTGCTACAACATCAACTGATGAACTGCTGCTCTTCAGATGGCTTGAAGGAGGTCAAGCTCCTGATGATGTGTAAGTAATTTAACACTAATCTTTATTAATAATATATAACAAATATCTCTATATACACTTGGATTCAGTAGCTAAAAGTAGCTACTGAATCCAATTGATATCCTCAAAATACACTTGGATTCAGTAGCAATTTTTCTACTGAATCTATGTGCATAATAAATCTCATTTTAAAATAGTTATATAATTGTCATTGTATTAATATGTCAATTTTTTCCCACAGATATTTCATATATGAAAACGAAAATTCCTTTGTGAGTTTTGATCAATTCAGATCCATACTTCTCGGGTCTAAGTTAGATGCAGACATGATTGGTGTATGGTGTTATATACTCAATAATCTGGAGAAGTACAAGGCTCTTGAATCCCCGTTACATCTCTTCTGCCAGCCACAAATAACGATAAAAAAATTATTAAATTAAATTATCATCCTTACTTTTCTCAAGTATATTACAATTATACTAACTAAACTATTTTATAATGTCGAAAATGTATTATAGTATCAAAACCTTGCAGAGAAGAATGGGTTTTCAGATGAACAAAAATAAAAAAGATTTGCTAAAGAAATGGATCTGTTGTTGAGTAGGATGTCAAAATTCAAAATAAATGGTTATGACATGATAACAATAAACCTACATAATGTCCAATTTTTATTATCTTTAGCTTTAAAAATTCATATTCTCATTTTTTTTATCTTTGTTTGTATATGTAAGGTATTATTTTCAGTCAATACTCATGGTCACTACTACATTTTTGTGTACGACTTCAGAGCCAATGTCCTTGATATCCTTGATAGTAGCTCTGCAGGGGAAATAGTCAAATACCAAGCACATCAGACTCAAATGGTATGCATATTTTGAAATCTGTTCTATGCTTGGATTCAATATTCAAAATACACATAGATCAGTAGTTAAATTAGCTACTGAATCCATGTTCAATGTTTAAAATACACTTGGATTCAGTAGATAATGTAGCTACTGAATCCAAGTATTACTTATAAATCACTGTTAGATTCAGTAACTAAAGCAGCTACTAAATTCATGTACAATGTTCAAAATACACTTGTATTCAGTAGCAAAAAGTAGCTACTGAATCCAATTCAATCTTCAAAATGCACTTATATTTACTAGATAATGTAGCTACTGAATGAAAACATTACTAATGAGTTATTATTATTTTTTTCACTACTCACACACACACACACACACACATGCACGCACAGAAGCACCTAGGAGATAAATCCTAGGGAGAGAAAGCCTTCCCTCTAACTTCTGGGAAGATAGAACCCATGACCTCCAGGTTGGAAGCCATGAGCTCTAGCCAGCAGGCCAAATCCCCATTAAGTAACTACTGAACATGGATTCAGTAGCTAAAGTAGCTACTAAATCCATGTTCAATGTTCAAAATACATTTGAACTCAATAGCTAATGTAGCTACTGAATCCAAGCACTACTTATGTGTTACTGTTGAATCATATACTAATATAATAATACTTTAAATTTTGTGTAGACTAAACACATTTCTAAATTTCTAAAGTCACATAAACACCCAAAATCCAATGAGATAGAAAATGCTGCTAGTTGTTGCAGAGAGATGAAATGGAACACAAAAGATAACATGATCGACTGCGGCATATTTGTCATGCGTCACATGGAAACATTCATGGGTGGTAGCACAAAGGGATGGGTTACTGGTCTAAAGAAGGAAGGGGTAAGTATAGTTTCTAATAACATTTTAACATTCATAATTATGACTTATTTATTTAAACTTTTTTTCTCTTTCTTCCAAGCTAAACAAATTATGTTGCTACAAAGGAGATACACACACACGATTCTTGCATCCGAAGAAAATCAAAAAATAGATGAATTACTTAATGCAACAACTAAATTTCATGAGAAGAAAAAGATAGAGAAGAAAAAGAAATGATTTTTAATGCGTTATATTATGGGATGTTGAACAGTATGTGTCACGACCCTAAACCTAGGCACTATTTTGGTCACGTATTGAGCACGTGGGGGGGTGCATTGCATCTCATTTTATGCATTATATGATATTTGAAATGTTTATGTGTCAGTTTTGATATTTTAATAACTTATGTGATATTTTAGTTATGTTAATAAATTAACTTTAATTATTTAATGTCTAAATGAAACAAATAGGAAATGGTGTAGTTGAAATGATATTTGTTGAAATTTAAATAAGAAGTTAAATAATTAGTGAGGTGCTAAGGTGTAAAGATTGGAACTTGAGAAAGTTAATTGTAATAGTTAAAAGTAGAGGAGCTTAAGTAGAAATTGTTTAATGTATATCCTTAGTTTAATTCATAGGAAAGCTTCATAATTTTAATCATCAACAAGTTCATCCCTTTGTACCATGAGAAAAAGCTTAGGGTTCCTCTTCCTTCCAAAATTCATTATAAATCCGATTCTTGTCCGTTTCTCGATCAGTCTGCGCCTAAATGTTGAGGAAGCCGAGAGGATCACGTCTATCCGATTGAAGTTTTTCTCATTTTCGATTTATTTGAGGTAAGTTAATATGTCCCTTTCTTCTAATCTTGTTTATTGATGTACTAAGGTTGAAATGGTGGAAGTGTTATGTTACATGTCAATTTTGGACATTTTATTTGGTTTTGGAATGAATGGAAAATAGGTTCTGGATGAGTATAATGAATTGTTGGTATAGTGGTTTGGGTTGAAGTGAAAAGGTTGATATATATGTGTTGCATGGCATTTTGGATCAATTTTATTGGGTGTGGAATGGGTGGAAATGGTTAGGGATGTGGTATACTGAAGTTTTGGTATGGTTTTATTGCTGGAGTGAAGAGGATAGGAGTAAATTTGGGTTGTCCAAGTTTTACTGATGTTGCAAAGCTCAGTGCTGAATTCTGCTAAAGGGCACGACTCGTGCCCTGTGGCACGAGTCGTCCCCCCCTTGTGTAGTCGTGAAACGAGTCATGTAGAAAAGTGTACTCGTGCTGGATTGGGGCACGAGCCGTGCCAGAGGGAACGAGTCGTGCCCTACCCTGTTTTCAGCATGGTGTTTTGGCCTTTGTGGGAGACTATTCCTAGCTACCTAAAATATATTTTAACACCAATTGAACACTCTAATCCTAGTACAAATTATGAGATATCCATAGATGTCTTAACTTGTCAAAAAGAGTATTAGGAAGATGATTAAATTGTGTCTTGAAAATGGTTGGAAGGCAAGGTGGAACTTAACCAAAGTTGATCAAAACTTGGTAAAATAACTTTATACATTTTGTTGAGATTAAGCATTGTTGTATATGAACATGTAAGGCTTGATTGTGATATATTGTGCCAATGTTGGGTACATATTCATGGTACGTTGGTTCAATAGTGTATTGAAATAGATGTTGCAATATTTTGTTGGTTTGAACATGAGTAATATTACCATGTTGTTGTATTGATATTCCGAGTGTGGATTTATTTTTAAGTAACTGTTTATGTGCTTGAATTTGTTTATCAGCTGATGTTTAGGGGTCTAATGGAATATGATCAATTATGAAAAATGTTCTATAAGGTGATCGAATTACATTATACATGTGACTGTCCCCTTCTGTGGCCACAGTTGGGGTGATAGCTTCTGTATCTAGCCAAAAGCATTTACAGATAGCGAGTAATCTTATATGGTTCTCTGAAAAATGAGTCTTATAAGATGTGAATATGCTTAAGCAATTCACAAAAGAGAGGAGTTTTACTCCCACATTGTACGATATATTGCTCAAACGGGAAAGGTAAACTGAGGTAACGTAATGTGTTTACCGCTTTAACAATGTGTTGTGAGCAACCATGTTATGTGTTGCATCTTATATGGCATCTTGTTGCATCATAATAGCTTGCTGAGATTTATTCTCACCCCTTCCTCCTTTACTGTTTTAGATCGCATTGAGACAGGTGGACCAAACCAGTGAGGACTGGAAGGAGTTTGGACAGCTTTCTTTTGGGATTGTCAGGGTATATTTCGAGTTAGTTGGTTGGGAGTAGCATATGGATACTACTCTTTTGGGGAAAACTTGTATATTGAACTATTTTGTAAAACACGTTTTCTTTTGTGTAAATGATGTAACTAAACAGGTTGTTGCTTTTCTTTCAAAGTTGGTTTTGTAAACCTATCTCCAAGTGGAGAAGTGACGTTGTTTTATCTTGGCTTATGAAAGTTTGTTTTTATATTTCAAAGTATCAAAAGTTTTTAAATTTAGGTGATTTTTCTAGTAAGGGGACCCTCCCGCTCGGGGCACGAGCTAAGGTTCCGGGTCGGAGTCCCCACAGTATGAATCAACCTGTAATTTGGTAAAATATGAGAAAGCCTTGAACAATATGGTGATGTGATGTATTAGTTTGGATATTGATTTACTGTATTAACTGTTGTAGATGTTCATTCTGGTTGCAAGCCTATGTAGGAGTTAATATTCTTGGATTCGGTAACTAATTAGCTACTGAATCCAAGTGCAATGTTAAAAATTCACTTAGATTCAGTAGCTATTTAGCTACTGAATCCAAGTGCAATTATATTCATTAGCTATTTAGCTACTGAATTCAAGTGCAATGTTCAAAAATACATATGAATTCAGTAGCTACTGAATCCATGTGTATTTTCATGTTTGGACTTTAATTCAGTAGCTAAGTTAGCTACTGAGTCTAAGTGTATATTCATAATTATACTTAGATTAGTAACTATTTAGCTAATGAATTCAAGCGCAATGTTCAAAAATACACATGCATTCAGTAGCTAGTTAGCTACTGAATACAAGTGCAATATTCAAAAATACACTTAGATTCAGTAGCTAACTTAACTAGTGAATCTAAATGCAATGTTAAAAAATATACATGAATTCGGTAACTATTTAGCTACTAAATCCAAGTGCAATGTTCAGAAATAAACTTGAATTCAGTAGCTAGCTCAACTAATGAATCTAAGTGCAATATTAAAAAAATATACATGGATTCAGTAGCTAATTAGCTACTGAATCTAGGTACAAGTGTTCTACACTAACATTCAGTAACAAGCATATATACTAGCTAAAAAAATTGATCAAACAACAAATTAATTATAAATTTAATAAATAAATAAATAAATTATTTATTCAATCTAATTATTACTTTTGTTTAATAACGGACAATTTCTCTTGTCGTGATTCACCAATTAGTTACAAGACCGGCATAACCTCTTAGTTTTCTCGATTTGAATGATAGACTTATCCGTTACACTCATAATCCTCTTCCTCCCGCACCCTTTGTTCCGTTCATTAGGTGGCTTGATTGTAATCCCTTTCGGGATCTAACCAATTACACTCTCAACAATAGACTTGTTTTTCGGAACTAGATTTGTTCATCTGCGATCTCGCAAATAATGCTTCAATTCCGTCACAACATTTGAAATGTGATCGAGATCCTCCCTCTCCTTACCCAGTATCCCCATACACGTGTTGAAATCAAACCAAATTTCATTCCCCTTTACCCCAAAGGTCTCCATTCTACTACAATCTCCTGATACACTCTCCCCCATCACGCTTGACCCTCGACGCTCTGCATTCTTTGTCCACCGGTTGAGGACGTGTTGTTTCGAAATCTTGGTTACATTACCTAGTTTTAATGCAAAAAATGTATGGCTGCACAAATAACCAACTCTTTCAAAAAGCTTGCACGAACACTCCACGTGGTTAGTTTCTAATGTGTGCTTCAACTGCATAAAATTCAGTAATTAATTAATTTGAGATACAATAGCTAGAAAAATAAAAAAAAGACCTGTACCAACACAGATTCACTAACACACAAAATGCCTAAAAATAATGCATACCTCAAATTCTTTACCTATGGCTTTCCATCTGTCAAAACCAAAATCTTAATAGAATCATCGTCGGTCATAGATTTCATCCCAAACTATAACACGCTTCCTTGATTTCATCTTGAACTAAATAAAAAATATCGCGTGTATAAACTTCAGCCGCATCTTTCTAGATCAACAGTGGCGTCTGTTACAAGGGTGCCGAGGAAAACAATTACTGAAAATATAAATTACAAACAAATTGATAAACTGAAAAATACAAAAGGATAAGTTGTTGAAGTTGATGCACGAGCCCAATGAAAATCACTGTCTCCTTAAGACATATTCGTACCCTCACTGAGTGTGCTTGAGTTTGTTGGGACGCTTGTCTCCCAGGATAGAACGTGCGGACCGGGGGCACTTTGCACCTAAGTATCCCGGCGAGCTGAACGGAGCTTGGAAAATATCACCTCTTGATATTACTATGCACGGAGGCCAAATGAAAGAGATAACAATATGCAGCAAATCGGATATGGAAGAGGATTTGCAGAAAACAAATATGTGTTTCTCTGTTGTGTTTTTCTCAAGTGTTCCAAAAGTTGTTGACAAACTTTGTCAAATCTCCCTTATAAAGTCTTAGGAATCAAAATGGATACTTAGGATTTAATTTGGTATTAATCACAATTAATCTGAAATTAACCCCCATTAAACTGAAAATATTAACCCCATTTTCAGTTTTGATATTCATTTTCATGGTTGTTACACTTTGGAAATCAACCAGTCATAAATGCTCAGGATCTGATCAGCCGAGCAAGGCATATGCCTCGCCCGAGCGTGGTTCTCCAAAAACATTGTCAATCTGCCAAGTCTTGCTCGGGCGAGTCAACAACCTGCTCGGCCGAGTATATCAGTCAAAGTTAAAGGCTTTATTTTTAATTTACAAAATCAAAAATATTAGCAAAAGGTGGGCTTGTCTACGTAGGCAATTTTGGTGCTACATTCGTGTTCGCAGGACGCGCACATGTACGAGTACGCACCTCACAAGCCAAATTGGAACTTGATTTGCACCCCCCTACGCACCTGTGCGCGAGAGAGAGCCTCTATGCTACATAATCTTGAACACTACTCTAATGTTCAAGACTTTATACTAGTACCAAGTTCAATTCCTTTTCAATGTGGGATAACACCACTTTCCTTTTACTTTGAGCCTTTATATCTCAACCAATGTGAGATAACTTCATTTCCTTCGCAATGTAGGATAATTCCCTTTCCAACCCACTTACTTTGAGCATTCATATCTTATTAATCCAAAACCCATTTTGGACAAATAAATATTTGATTTCTTGTTCTCATGGAGTAGAACACAAACACATAAACATATAAGTAATTTGACAAAATTACCCTTTAGGAAATATTCCATTAATTTCCTTCAAAACACACTATTTTTCCAACAGCATCTCTGCCATTGGTAGTATTGTCAAACACTCGTGGTTCAGTCGTATGTTGGTATGACACGACTTGTCCATAGCTGTCTCGAAATGCACATAATACTCAGTCAGTGTGTCCTTTTCCGTATTATACTTGCCAAAAAATACATTCGCACTTTCTGACCATGACGTTGTACGCAATATCCAAAGCAACAGATCTTCCCTAAAATATGCAGGAATCCAACACCTCTTGTTCTCAAACATACTCGTCAACTACTCATTATCCTTCAAATTGAATTCTTCTATAACTGATTTCCAAGCCTCTTCAAATTTTGACGCATCTATGCTTTCATTCCAAACGTTGTCTTTAATCTTGGACATCAAATCAACGTCATTGCACAAGTAAGGTCCAACCTGCATAGGTATTAAAAATGATCACAAAGACTCGATAACTGATAAATATGTGTACCTTCATAATTGAACATGAATTCAGTAACTAAGTACCAAGTGAATCCATGTTCATTGTTAAAAAATACAATTAGATTCACCAAATAATTAGCTATTGAATCCAAATACAATATCAAAAAAATACACTTAAATTAAGTAGATAATTACCTTCTGAATCCATATGTATCTTCATGATTGGATTTGGATTCAATAGTTAATTACCTACTGAATCCATGTGTATTTTCATGATTACACATGGATTCAGTAGTTAAGTAGCTACTAAATCCATGTGAAATGTTTAAAAATACACTTAGATTCAGTAGATAGGTAGCTACTAAATCAATGTGAAATGTTCAAAAATACACGTAGATTCAGTAGATAATTATTTACTGAATCCATGTGTATTTATCAGTTATATATTTTCAATAATTGATAAATATGTTTAAAAAAATTGTACCTTAGATGGCAATTTATTCATAATATGCCATGTACACCAACAATACCTTGTCGAAGGGAAAACATCAGGAATTGCTTGCTTCATAGCAAGACACTGATCTGTAATTATGCACAATGGTTCACGACCCATTGCCTTTAGAAATACTTGAAATACCCAAGTGTAATGTGGAATGTCCTCTCCTGAAAGTAGACCGGCAGCAAATGTCACGCACTTCCTGTGATTATCCACCCACAAAATGGGACAAAAACCATATTGTACCTGATTTTGATGAATATAAAAAAAAATCACTCAGCAGTTATAAATATATATACAAAAAAAACATATTACAATCTGTCTACTGTTACTGAATCTTAGGGTAAATATCTGCATACCTACTGAATCTAAATCCAAAGTGAAAAGTACACTCACAAAATAATAAGTATAAGATATAAATACACACTTGTTTGTGCCAAATGTAGCATCAAATGATATTATATCACCAAAAACTTCATAGTTTATGTGTCCTATTGGATCAGCCCAAAATAACTTTGTCAAGTGACCCAATGAATCAGCCTCGTATTATTAGTAAAAAGAACCAAATTCTTCCTTCTTCACCTTAAACTTGTTCAGAATAATCTGAGCATCCTTGTCTCCAATTCATTGCTTGAAATCCCTAGTCCAAATCCTAAAATCTCTAACATTAGCACCAACATTTTCATAACCACCAACCAACTCTTTCATAAAACTATGAGCATGAGATGTACCTATTTTCACCTTCGAGGCATCAAACGCAAAGCTCTTATGCCCCAATGACATTTCCCGACTAGATTTTAAGAATTGCCTGCCCGACGGACCAACTAATTTATGATTATGGTGATCAACAAAAATATACACACATACGCCCTCCTTACCGGACAACTTCAATGTAAGCTTTGCATTTCAACCACATCTAGAGAACATGTTCTTTCGGCGATTTCTACTGCTCTCATCGTCAGTATATTTCATGATTTTACTTTTTATTTCAGTGGCCCCTTCCCTATGACATACAAAATACCTCAACATAATTCTTCCATTACTCGATTTCTTACAAATATTTCGACGAACTTCAAAACCACACATCCGACCATATGCTTCATAAAATTCAAAACCATCTTCAAAACTTGCAAAATACTGACCAACATATAGCTTATAAGCATCAGCACAAATAGGCAACCAATGCCTACTAAATTTCAGAGAAATATATAACGTTGAACAAGCATCATCACTCTCAACTAAATAAGAGTCAGCATCATTCACACTTGAAAGGTTAAGTCATACATCATTATTAACATTGAACAAGCATCATCACTCTCAACTAAATAAGAGTCAACATCATTCACACTTGAAAGGTTAAGCCATACAGCATTATTACTTTCAACACCTTCAAAAATAATGCAAATATAAGAATCAAAATAATGAAAACAACACAAATACATATGAATTCAGTAGATAATTAGCTACTGAATCCAAATGCAAATCATGAAATACATATCGATTCAGTAGCTAATTACCTACTGAATACATATACAATTTTCAAAAATAAACATAGATTCATTAGCTAAAGCACCTACTGAATCCATATCGATTCAGTAGCTAATTACCTACTTAATTCATGTACAATTATCAAAAATAAAGCTAAAGTAACTACTGAATCCATATCAATTCAGTAGCTAATTACCTAATGAATTCATGTAAAGTTTTCAAAAATAAACATAGATTCAGTAGCTTAATTACCTACTGAATCCATATGCAATCATGAAAATACACATAGATTCAGTAGTTAATTACCTACCGAATCCATGTACAATTTTCAAAAAAAAAATAATATAGATTCAGTAGCTAAGTATTTACTAAATCCAAACGCAATAATGAAATAAATTAAATAAATTATTAGAATTAAAAAAATACCTGAACTTGAACTAGAAGCTTGATTTGGTTCCATCATACCCCCAAACAACAATACTCCCTCCGTTTCACAATAATCTACAAAAAAAATAAACACCTTTTGAGCGTCCCACAATAATCTGCAAAGTCCCAAAATGGAAATGGGGCCCACTTGTCTCTACTCACAACCATTACCCATTTATTCCACTTTCTCTCTCCTACCCAACCATCTATACTCACAACACATCACCTTATTCACTTTTCTCCTTAATTCTTGTGTCATCTCATTTTGTGCATATAATCATGGGACGGAGGGAGTATGCAATTACAAAAATTAAATAAAAATTGTTATTGCAAATAATATACTCCCTCCGTCCCGCTCGAAGGGGCACAAATTTCCTTTTTGGGCGTCCCATTTGATGGGGCACAATCCAAAAATGGAAAGTTTTTTATTACTTCTTTATTTGTGGAATCCACTTGTCATAATAAATATCCACTAACTATTTTCTATCCCACTTTCTCTTTCCTACATCACTTTTCACTCACAACATTTATTCCTATAAACTTTTTCTCTTTCCTGCATCTTTTTTTTTAATTACCGTGCATTCCCGTGCCCTTTGAACGGAACGGAGGGAGTGTATAATAACTGAATAAATTTTCAAACAACAACAAAACCAAAAATTAAATCCTTACGACACCAATGAAATTAGGTGAGAACGCCTACAAATTGAAGATAGAAGGACGCCGCCGAATTGAATCTCCAACGGCGATGTCGTCAAATTGCAGATCCAGTGGCGACGTAGTGGCGACGTAAGTACGCCAAACTCTCTCTATCTAAATGTTTCAAATAGGATTAAAAACCTAATCTACACAACAAAAAGACAATATTACCCTCATATTCACAAAAATTGTCACTGGTTACTATTCATTTTTTATCTTAATCTGAACCCTTGGTTTATCATAATCCAATGGTTCTCATTGGTTCTTAAGTTCCTATCTAAATTAGGTTCTCATTTGAGAATCCTCATATATATATATATATATATATATATATATATATATATATATATATATATAGATTAGAGAGAGAGAGAGAGAGAGAGAGAGAGAATTAATTCTAATATTAGGTGAAAGATGAATTTTAAGCAAGCCATCATGAAAAAAACAATTAAGAGGATTTGAATCCCTAAATTTAAATAAATAAATAGAAGTGTCATTTAAGGTTACAAACCAGGCAAAGCCGCTTATTGGTGCAAAAAAGATAGGAGAAGACAGCAAATTGGTGCAAGTTAATACCACTAATCACCAACTTTGTTGTCAGAAAACATAGAAAACATGTACATTGAAATGTTTTCTTTGCGACTACTACCATTCCAAGCCTCATCTTTTTACTACATCCATCAAACCCAACACTCAAATCTTCGCAACATTTACAATCGTTTCTGCTGAAATTCTGTTTGTGTTTTGGGGCCGCCTGCTTTACTGTTTGGCCAATTGCAGAATCACCGGATAACACGAAATCGAATCTGATCTGATCAACTTCATCAACTGCACGGAATCAAGCCAAATACCTAAACAAGTTCGGGTTTTCTTTGTCTCTTTCCAAGTAGTCCCGAGTAATCAGATCCTCTATCCTCTTTTTAATGGCTTTTACGTCCGGCTGCAGATTTAAAAGAATCAAGACCATGTAGTTAGACGTAAGAAAAAGATGAGTGCAACTCCCCCTATAGTTATCAGAATCATACTGGACATCTGCCACTTAACTTGGGTTAATGATTTTTTTTATTTTTTTGGGTTAGTGATTTAAGATGAGCCATTTACAACTAGCCCAACCTACCTAGCCTCTGTCCCAATTTGCTGGAAACATCTACAAGAACCTTTTTTCGGGGTTAATTCTATTGCCCACACATAAGGTTTGGTTTCATCTCACTACCCCTGCTCCCCTTTGTCAACTTCATGTAAATTAAATGACTATTTTACCCCCCCCCCCCCAAGTCTCGTCACTTTATAGTCCAAATAGTTGATTAGTCAGTTTAGAGATGTAGGGGTAAATGGTCATTTAGTTCACATGAAGTTGACAGAAGGGGGCCTACTATTTTGACTGTAAAGTGATGAGACTTGGGGGTAAAATGGTCATTTAGTTCACATGAAGTTGGGCAGGGGGATGTAAAATGAAACCAAACCTCAAAAGGGCGGTGCAATTTATCCAGTGCAGTCAAAACCACTCACATAATGAACATGTTTTAGCTATCATTCATTTCAAAAAGAGGTCAATACTATGTAGATATAAACTTGGGGCAAATTGCAATTTAGTAACCTAAGTTTTACACACATTTGCAATACCCTAGCTAAGTTTTAAAAAGTGCCAATCTGATTCCTAAGTTTATCATTTTGTTGCAATCTGGTGTAAAAACTAACAAATCGTTAAAGGGTAATTTGGTCATTTCAATATGTGTGTAAAAAAGCAAAAGACAGGTCCAGAATTGCAATTTGTTCATAATTTTCTTTTATCCATTATTTTCTCATGAGTTTTAAGGTACACTTTCACACGAAAATAATTACAATAACTTATTTATAAACACCATTCTCTTATGCATGTCATTAACCTCAACTTTCCTCTGAAAACACAAAAATTAGCCCTCTTCTTCTACCTTGATCTCCCCCAACTCCCTACCCTCCGGCCACCTTCCTCATCCCAGCCCTTAGCCGACCCCCTCCCTCTCTCTTCAACACCCACCCCATCCCCACTCCCATCTTTACATCTTCCTAACCCCCACCCACTTAACTCTTCCGCACTCTTTCCCCTTCCCACCCACATCTTTACAACTTTCACATCTGGCGCCGACCCAAGGAAGTTTTCATTCCCACCCATCTCTCTCTCACTTCACTGAACTCAGGCCACCAAACGGGTCCCTCTGTCACCTCGTTGCCCATTCGACGTCTCCACTTCCAAGCCATCATCAACTTCCCCCACCTCCCCCTTTCCAGATCTGGTTCATGTGCATGTAATGATGTGTGAATATTCATTTGTAGTGGTGGTTTGAGTTTATTGTTTCAGATCTGGGTTTAGGATTAGGAGTTTTGGATTTTCATGAATTGGAATTCAGTTTGGGTTTAATTCTTTTGGTTTTTGGTGTGGTTTTATTTTGTTTGGATAAGTGATGGGTTTTAATTTTGTTGGGAAAGAAGTGGTGGTTGGATGGTGGTCATGGTTGGGCGGTGGCGGCAAATGAATGATGGTGATGGTTGGGTAGTGGCGGTAATCAAATGGTAGTGGGTGGCTTAGTTTAAACAATGAAAAAGATGATTTTAATTTATTTAATTTTTGTTCAGGAAATAATTTTTTTTACCAGAATTTTTTAATAAAAGGTATAAGAATATATTGAAAAGTTATTTAGTTAAATAGTAATTATCATGTTTTTCATAATTAAATATGTTAATTTAATCAAAATAATAATGATAATAATCAAATAAGCTAGTATTATAATTTATTTCCAACAAAATGGTAAAAGTACCCCTTTAAAAGTCATGTGTCGTGCACATGTGTTCAATTCCGTCTAAAATTTAAAGATTTGTTAGTTTTTACACCGGATTTCAACAAAATGACAAACTTAGGAATCAGATTGGCACTTTTTAAAACTTAGCTAGGGTATTGCAACTGTGTAAAACCCAGGTTACTAAATTGCAATTTGTCCTATACACTTATTTTGCTAAACTAATCACAATCACAAGATTCACGACTACATGGTAAAGCAATTCATATTTTAGTCAGAACCCCCCCCCCAAACAAAAAAAAAAAAAAAAAGACTAAAGAAAACACTCATCTTCCTCCTAACAGTTTTTTCTTCATTTAATGGAAACAAATAAAAGTTACCTTAAACATGCGACCCAGCTGCTCAACGCACTCCATAACCAACTGTTGATATCCTAAAACTTTCCTGCTCTTCATAATACGCACAATTGAGGCATCAATTGCATACCGCCTGTCCTTGTCAACATCTTCGATTACCTTTTTCTTCTCGTCTACGGGAGGCAAAGGAATCTGATATCCAACAATGGCAACTTTACATTACTTCCGAAATTCAGCATTTAATAAAGATTTGCAATATCAGAGTCAAGTCTGAAGATAGTACAATACCTTGATCCTCCTCAATTTATCCGTAAACTTGGAGTTGAATTCAAAATAATCAGTTGGAGAAATTGTTTTCATATTTGGTTCTTTATTAAGAATCTTATATTTGGCGCATGAAAGGGAATGGAGTAGCCTAATGACATCATCATCAGACAAGTTCAGTTGAGTCATAATTTCTTGATAACTCAATCTGTCTGCAGAATTAAAAAGCAGCAGTGCAGATGCCTACACATGAAATGCAATCGTTTGAGCTTTGGTAAGAAACCATGCACAAGTTAGTATATCACGAGGCAAACCTGGTAAGTTGTCACAATGAGCTCCATAGTTTTTGGTTCAAATTTGCCAATGATGTTACAAGTACCCAATGAATATATCCAAGTAAGTTTTCTGTGTTTTGTCTTTGTTTGATAGTAATCTTTGAAAACTTCAACGCACTTGACCTACAGAAGTAAATAAAGACAAATGGTATAAGAAAAATAAATCTCAATACTAAAAATTTCGCAAGGTCCCATAGATGGAAAGATTTTTTTTTTTTTTGACTGCTTCAAGAATTTAGCATATCTTACCATCTCTGCAGGAAGATTGAGATCAAAGGACTTGTAACTTGGCCAAAAGCCTGTTGTTAAAACAGTAACGGTCAAGTCTATCCCAGGATTTATATTTGGATTATTGCTTTGGTATTCCTCAAAACTGGATTGATTTTCCTTTGCCAATGTCAAATCTGTAACCTGGAAGAAGGGCAAGGGAGAAAAAGAGTCAAATAGTCGGTGTGTAGGTACAACACGACTTCAAACTTAATAGGACAAACTATAAGACATCTTACCATCCCCTCCATCTTTGAGGTAAATTGACCGCCACATTGTTGCTTCAGCTTTGTGAGGATACTTCGTTCATGCTCATCATTGGCACTCTTGTCAAAGAGAAGTCGACGAGCAAGCTTTTTCCTATGAACGGTTTCATCAAAGGAGTCAACTGTGAACATACTGACATGATAAAAGAAAAAAAGTTTCTTTTTTTTTTGGGTGGGGGTGGGGAGCATAGTTTTGCAAGTGAACAAACAAAGACACCATTTGATTACCTGTAAAATTCGGCAAATAGATCTTTATCACTAATGTAGGCGAGCAACTTAACTACCTGCAAATCCATTCACACATTCAATCGCAAATTTCAATGTCTTTCCATAATTGAGGGGTAACAGCGAGAATAAGCAGCATACCTTCTCAAGAGTATCTTCAATGGCCTCATCACTCAATTTCTCACTTCCGCCTTTCTTAAGAATATTATCACAAAATGTGGCAAGAAGTTCAGCACTTGAGCTTCCAGCAACACCCTTGTTGCAGAAGATTTCAAAAGCTTCTTTAAGTGCCTAAAGAGGAAAAATGAAAATAATATATTAAGGCATACAAAAAATAAAAGGGAGGTCTAATAGACTAATACGGAGCATATGAAGATCAGACCATCATGTTGCAGTACAGACCTTATGGAAAAGGGTATGGTTCGCAAAACAGTCATTTACATACGCCATGTATTTGTCATGCAGTTCAATCACTTTCCTAACGAAGACCTGGAAATGTAAAAATAAGTCAACGTTCCTGCAGAAAGTAATATCAAGTTCAGAAAGTAAGAAACTGCGAAAGAGTACCTGTTCCTGCAAGCCCACGGCATCTTTCTTATCTGCCTGTAACAAAGTATGCATATCAAATTTAAGCTCTACATTCACTGTTTATGTACAAGGACAAGTTTCTTCATAAAAGTGAAAAACAGAACCAGCTTTCCTTGTGTCTTGGCCAGTGTTAGTATTGCTTAAGCTCAACACAAGTTTTAAGGCTCAGAACTATATGAAAGGTTCAGTTGGGGGGGCAGCACCGAGAAAATGCAGGGAAGGAAGGATCGAGAGAGAGAGAGGGGGGAGAGAAACGATTGTGGCAACGGATGTTTGATGACTGAGATGGAAAGCAAACACCACAAACAAGCAGCCACAGTTCTAAAACTACAACCATATACTCCTTCCGTCTTTTTTGAAACTGCACTTATATCCTTTTTGGGCATCTTAGTTTTAAAATTGCAGCAACCAAAAATGGAAAGTTTATAATTTTATTTTTTTTTGGTCGGAAAAGAAGATTTTATTAAAAGATCAAATTACAAAAGTATGGACAAGGAGTCCATCGAAACGGAAAAAAAAAAAAGAATATAAGAAACTATATTAAACTAAAGTAGCAATCCAATCTCTCTTTAAGCCATTTAAAGATAACCCACGGAAGGCACCATTGGCATATGCCCAAAGCGACGCTAAAGCCATAACTTTTTCTCACAACAACTACCCAATTACTATCCCCTACCCCACTTTCCATACACCACGAACTCCACTAACAATATTATGCTCCCTCCGTCAAGGAATGATGTTCCCATGTTTTTTGTTGTTACTTTGAATGGTTTGACACATAAAAACAACATCAAGAAGTTCAAGCTTTATACTCCCTCCATCCCATAATGGTAGTTCCATTTGACTATTCAAACATTTTAACTACCTATTTTCAATTACACCACCACTTCTAAATAAGGTTTAGTTATTACTCCATTACTCCCCTATCATTCTTCCCTCTTTCCCTCTTCTTTGGTGGCTCTCATCCTCCCTTTTCTCTACCTCTTCTTTCTTGGAGGACATTTTTGGAAGTTAAATGATTTAAACCTATCAATTTTAGAAATAAGACTTATCTTTTTGGGACAAATAAAAATGGTAAATGGGACTATCATTTTGGGATGAAGGGAGTACAAGTCACAGGATCAGATATTTGTTCAACCAAGTACAAAGGCCTATTAATGATGAATGGTTTTAATCCAATTTCAACCATCATACTTTCACCCGACTTTCACTTTAACCACCATACTTTTTTTTTTGAACAAAAGCTACTCTACTTTGAGAAACCTCCCATCACAACCACAAATTTGTGCCTAATTTGTCACTAATCCATGCCCTAATCCGCGATTTTTGGGTCGGGATGAGAGGTTTTCTAAAGCAGAGTGGTTTTTGTGCAAAAATAAAGTATGATGGCTAAAGTGGAAGTCGGGTGAAAGTACGATGTTTGAATTTAAACCATCATGAATTGCTGAACCATCAATTTTAACAACTAAGACAAAGATCCACTTAAGATTCAAGTTCCAAGCACACTTTTGTCAAGAACATTGGATTAAATGCTCTTGATAAGTCATCCATGAATACCACATATGAAATTGATACACAGTTGAGCTTAGCATACTAATTGCATGATATCACCAGAAGTGAAGTTCCTCAAAATCTGTTAATTCAAACAAAACTAACAGACAATCTTTTTCTTCTCATTTTGGTTCCATTTCAAAATCACGTCTAATGTTGAAGTTCACATTCAAAAACACATTGTAAAGGAGCTTAGAATCCCCTATTGTAAACAATACTTCATTGGCTAGGAATTCTATATCAAGGATTGACCACCTGAGACTAAGTGCTCATTTGTTAACAAAAGAATCATGATTACAAGCTATTTACACACTATCATGGCATAGAGTTTGTTCTTAAACATCATGGATTTGAAATAGTCATAGCATACCAAATGAGTGCTAAGAGTAAGAAGTAGACTGTCAAAGCCAAGTCAGTAAACTTCTATAGATTTCTGAATGACCTGAAAGGATAATAGTAGAAAAACAATATTAAGAGGCCTCCAAAAAGATGTATGAGCTGCCAGCCAGACCAGCCAAGAAGAGATTGGCCAGAGGGATGGCTCATTCAATAATCCCTGGTTTTAGAGTCATGATAGGGGATCAGTTGATCTGCCTGTTCAGCAGTAGGACATCCTCATAGATATTACGGTTTGCTAGTACTAAACGTCTACATGAACATTTCATGCAAATTCATGGCGGAATAGATGACATGGGAATGGACGAAAATAAAGTAATAAACACAATGGGAATTTTATTTCTTTTTTGGGAAAATTAAAATTTGAAGCAAGCAAGCATTTCAACGTAAATCTGAGAAAGAACCTCGATCATTTAAAACATTTGACTGGAAATTTTAGTGTTCACAGAGTTGTAAGATGAGAATGGCCACACAAACCTTCTTGTTGCTTGCTGCATCTTCTGCCTGTTTGACCAGGGCTGCACCTTCAGCAGTAACATGCTGTAGTAAAGAGCAGTGAATGTATCTTAGAATAAAGAAGAGAAAATTGCATTTATCATTTACAAAAGAAACAGGGAAGAGGTTGATATCGAAACACAATGATGCAAACTAGCAACAAAGATAAATGATTCCACTCTGGAGATCACAAACCTGCTTAAACATGTTAGAAACAGGATCCAAGCCACGAGGTATCTTTGAAAAGAGCCTATACATCCTTGACAAATCATTGACCTAGGTAACGCATGGCAACCAAAGTGATCCTTTCAGTAAACAGCAACCGAACTAACGAAAGCACAAATATCACATTATTCAAAGGAATATACCTTGTCATCCCTAAGTAACGCATGACAACCAGAGTGCTCCTTCTCAAGCAATTGGGAAGCATAAACAGACAGCAACTCATGTTGAACTTTCTGCAGAAAGCAAAAATTAAGCAAGTCCAGTGCTACAACTAGTAATAATCTGAGAGCAGATTTCATATACTTCTGGTAAATCAGGAACTCCTAGTGAGCTCTAATTTTTTTTGCTGCTTGTTTTGGAATTCACAAAAGTAATGGATATAGATGGAAAAGACTTCATGGTGACTACATAAGTACGGCGTTGAAATATGTTCCAAGAAAATAACAGCATAAGTCATGTTTATGTTTCTTTTAGTATTGCATAAATGAATCTGAATACAATGTAAAAGTGGTGACTGAAATGTATTTAGTTTAGACCTAGGTTTAAGCTAGTGCATAAGGATTGCAACCTGTGTGTCGTTGCATGTTCAATACGGAGAGGATAATTGCCTCACAGTGTGTAGCCTGTAATTTGTTCAGACTAAGCAAATAAAAAATGCATAAACAATGGAGAGCGGCAGGAAGAGGATTGCCTTTTAGAATTTTAAGACAAGGAATTCAAAAATGGAAATGAAAAAGACAAACCAAAAGAGATATGAAAGTAATGATTAAGTGGACCTAGATACATGATTCTAAAATGGCCTTCCAAAGCTCTTATTGTTATTTTATAGTGAGAAACAAACCTCAAGCAGCTTCTGTTCACTACTGGAATGAAGGTAGTGAGAAACTCGATCCCTCTCCCTTTTCAGGCATTCCTCTGCCTGAAATTCAAGATTTATGCTTGGATATAGATGGATGAAGATTTTCCAAATCTAAAAACGAGAAGAGAGAAAGGGCAGATGATGTTTACTTTCAGCATATAATCAGGACAGGAATCTTCTAAAATCCAATTTGAAGCCTTTCTTGAATAATAAGCTCTGGTATCATTCAACATGGATGCTTCAAAGTCATTATCATAATAGTCCATCTGCCCCATTCCTATTTCAACAAATATATCTAGAACATTCTTCAATAAAGCTCGGTCAATTTGCTCTCCCTCACGCTCTTGATCAATCTGTTGGAAAATAGGTAGTGATTAACTTGCAAAAGAGGCTAAGAGATACTAGCCGCCAGTGGAAACAATGAGGATCAGACATACCAAAGATATTACAGCATCCCTTACTTTCCCATTTAACTCCTGGTAAACCTGGCAATAAATTTCGAACAAGGAGGATAAGAAAAATAGCAATCAAGGAGGTTTAAGAAAAATAGATTTCAGTCTGCAATAATTACATCACATTTTATCAAAGTCGGTAAACAATATACAAGTACAATGACTGAGCTTTGAGAAGTATGATCATGGAATACCAGATCACGGAAGCAAGTGAGTCCAACTTCATTAAGTGGTGGAAGCGACCTCCGAGCAATGAAATAGCGATCAAGATAATGGAAGAACCGAGAAAGCCACCTGACCATGACCTTATGATTAGACCATCTCTTTACAAGCTCTCTGAGCATGAACTCATCATGCTTGTCTCTTAGAGAAGGCAAAACCTGCATTTTACATTTGATACAGATTGTTCACAACTCTTCCATCAGGCAACTATGAGAATATATTAACCTTAAAATTGCTACCGCATCTTTCAGAGAGATGTCCAAATACATTTAATTAATAAGAACCAAATATCCCTTACCGTAGAAGTTATGTATTCCTCAAAGGACTCGCGATATTTGTCATAAAGTTCTTGAGAGTAATCATGTGGGGGCTTTTGTGTGCACATGTTATAGATAGTTCTATAATCAATTAAGGAAAGTGAAAATGTTTGGTACAAAATAACAAAATCAAATTTAGCATTAGTAGATTAAAAAAGGATACGTATAAAGCATCATATAATCCTCTGAGCTAAACTGGGGCTCAGGAAGGCATTCTAAAATGTTCTTCAGCTTCATAATCCCTTTCTGCATGAAGTCCCATCCTTGCTCTAGGTCAATTGTCTTTCGCTCGTTCATTGTGATTCACTTAATGACTCCAATTTGTAGCTCTGAAACTAAAATCACCAAATGAAAGGTTAGTTAATTAAGTATTAGCTTCATGCACACCCAGAAAAAAAAAATAGAAGCAGCAAGATATATGAGGAAAATCATAAAAAATAACAATAGGCACTGAATAGAACTTCATAGAGAATAATAAATTTCATTTCTCAGAAAAATATGATCAAAACAAATTTCACAAGTAATAATGAGATCAGAACATTGTAGACTAGCATAGAACATTAACGTGAATCGCATCATCAAAAGACTTTAGATGCTATTTTTAAGAAATTAAATTCTTTAATGAGGTCATATTACCCTAGTAAGAGCTTTTATTTCTAAATTTCTTCTACATTTTAAATTCCTGATAGAGTGGCAGATGCTATTGAGAGGATAATGAAGATCTTTTTATGGGAAGGATCTGAGGAGGAGCGGAGCGATCATTTAGTGGCTGGGACAAGGTTTGTCCATAGGAGGAGGAAGGTGGTTTGGCTTTAGGGAACCTAGTGTGCTGGAATTTATCCCCGGTAAGCAAATGGATTTGAAGGTTTCCTCGGGAACCAAATTCTATTTGGCATACAGAATCTCAATGAGAGGGAATCAACTTATGTTATTGCTCTTCTACCTTCTCTTGCACAGTTTCATGCTTTTGATAAGCTAGACTCTAGGGCTTGGAGTTTGGATCACAGTTACCAGGAACGTGGAACGTTTCGGGACACGGGACGGGTACGGGAACGAGAAATGTGACTTAGTAACTTTTGGGAACGCCAAGGGTAGTATCACTTAAAGTCTCCTTCACGCTGTTCATCTCCCTCTCCATTGTGAAAAGCAAGCCAATGTCAGTTTCTATAATGCCGACCTTTTATTTTCCGGTGTGATGGTTTGATTTGGGTTGAGTTTGTTGTGAAAATCACGCCCACGCAGCGGAAAACGGACCGAGCTAGGAAGAAAAATAGGGGCAACACACACGAAAAGTAAATCACACACAAAGGAACACACAAGAATTGTTAACCCGGTTCGTTGCAACAACAACTACGTCCGGGGGCGCTACCAAGCCAAAATATTCTCTCTATAATATTTTTCTGATGTTACAATTTGTCTCTAGGCTATCACATGTATTTATAGGAAACAAGAAATCAAATCCTAACAATAAAAGGATTCCTAACATAAGAAAGTATTCTTCTTTCTTCACAAGTCTTCCAAATATTGCTGTCACAAGGAAACATCAATCAAGAGAAAATCTGATCAAATTAGGAAACAGAATCAGTCCAGAATTCTTCCTTCCCGTCTACAGCGCGGCCGCCCTCCATGCCAAGCGCGCCCGCGCAACTGTCCCGAGACTTCAAGCGCCCTCGTCCATTCTCCAGCGCGGTCGCGCACATGACCAGAAACTGCTCCTGCGATTTTCCTTCATGGTTTTGACTCCAATCCCAACAGAGTTCTCTTGTGAACTGGGACAAAAATGACCTCGATTTCGGAACTCGCGATTCGGGACGTGGGATGAGGGAGGGAGGGGCGTTCCCAATAACTATGGTTTGGATGGTCCGGGGACTTACTGGTAACATTCTTTCTATAAATTCTTTTACAGGTCCTAATCCATCCCCTTTCCCAATTTCCTTCATCATTTGAAAATCCGGGACTCCTTTTAAAATGTGCGATTTCATGTGAACTTTAGCTCTAAATAGCTTAATACAAATGACAAATTATGTTATCAAAGGCCTAACAAATGTTCATCTCCAAATTGGTTGATGATTTTCAAATTTTTTTAATGAGTCTCACATTCACCTCTTCATGCATTGTGATGGAGCACGCTTTCTTTGAAATGAGTTGTTTGAGTTGACATGTGATAGCAGGGTTAGTCTAGCATCTGTGTTCGTTTCTACACTTGTAACTTTGTAAGCCCGTTGTGTTAAAGAGCTACTTATATGAAATTCAGTGGGAATGTGGGGGCTTTAGAGCATCAAGTCGCAATGTATTGCGAGGATATTTAAGGATCGTCTTCTTAAAAAATCCTTGCTCCGGAAAGAGTTGTTTGCGTAGCTTCGTGATGGGCACACATGAAGGGAGCTTTTTGGAGGATTACCCTTTCCGATTTGAGGAAGGTTTGGAAGATTTCATTAATATTTTTTTAATCTTTAAATATGCTATTTTTTCTTGCTTTGTAAGTTTCTTTTCCTTGGATTGATTGATTCCTTGTCCATTTGTTTGTGCATTCTCCTATAATCTATTAATACTTCTTTCTTATGAAAATAAGGTAGAACAAAAGGCTTAGGGTTTTGGAATGGTTTAAGCTTGCAATAGAATAGTTGTGGGCGGTTGCTTGGCACCGTGATCAGTATCCTAGAACAGTAACAAGGTCTGAAAGTGGCTAATTTGGGCTGATATGTAGTAAGAAAAGAAAAGAAGAGAAAAGAAAAGGTTTAGCTAATTATCTAATTATGGATGAAAGAAAGGGTAGTAAAATAACCTGGCTTCAAACCGAGCATCCAACTCAAGAAAAGTAAAGTATTTACTGCAGGAAAGCTATGTATGATTACTTTGTAAACACTCTGAAAAATTTATAAATAATCTAATACAAATCCTAAATAAATACAAAGGCATATGGATACCTAGACTGGAAACTAACTAAATACAGCTATAACATAGTCCCTGTAAGAATTTGGCAAGCGAAAATCAAATGCCAATTGTTACGATTAACCATTTCCCAGTAAACTAGAAAACTACAAACTTTACACCCCCTCCTCCCAAAAAATAATAAAATAAACACCTAAGATTATAAAAACCAATGTGAAATTAGTAGCGTCTTATGGTTTAATAATGCCCCCTTATCGATGTCTACTCGAGCTCAAGCAAATTAGGAAGCCTCTTATGCTCTTGAATTAATGAGACACATCAATCTTACTTAGTAACCATCTAAAATAAACCATACACCCTAAAACTCTAGCTCGAAAGACGTGGACTTTGTGTACCAGTAAACACAAATCACACCCTATAATACAAGCCAACTGAAAAAATGCCATTCCACCAATGATCAACACAAATCCACAAAATCACAAAGTGAAATCCAGGCACAATTTCATCTGAATTTGCCATAAACACAAGTAAACAGTAGAAAGATCACCAAAACCTGATCCCAAACAATCTAAAAACCTGAGCTTCAGCAACAATTTAAAGAAAGAGCATGTACAGCAAAAACCTCAAATCAATCAACCCCGAAAAAATAGAGTAAAACCCTAAAACCCAAACTGAATGTCATGATGATCCGCGAAGTCTAAACTCGATCAAATCAAATCGATAAATGGGGAATTAAATACAGTAAGAATCAAAACGAAATGTGAGTCTACATACGAAAACACACATGTACGAGTGCAATTGATGAAGATTGTTACCGGGATAGATAGGAATGGGTGGAGATTGAAAGCCCTAAAAGTTCAATCGAACGAGTTCCCCACACACCATTGATTGGAATTTGGAACAAAGAAGAGAGAGAGAAAGGTCACTCTTTTTTTCTCTCTCTATCCCCTTTTAGCTTTAGCTTTTATATTTTCAAAAAAAAAAAAAACATAATAACTCGTTTATAAAAATATACTGTATATTATGAATTGCCAAAAACTCGTAAAAAACGCATTTTTGTGAGCTTAACAAAAACAAAAAACGTAATTTTATTCTGCATCTAATCTAAAAACAAACCAATCCCTCTTTCTCTTTCTCAAGCACGATCGTATTTGCTAGATATTCGGAATAAGAATCCGTTCCCCCATTCAATTCCAATTCCAATTCCAATTCCAATTTGTAAATTGAATTCTGAATTCGAATCGTGATTGATATGTCCTTTTCGATTTTAGAATTATTTTGAAACCCTAACTGTTATCGTGCTTGTGAAATTGATCTATGACTTACGTTTTGATTGATTTCTGTAAATCCAATGCCGGCTACAGCGGGTAGGGTTCGCATGCCCGCCAACAATCGGGTGCATAGTAGTGCTGCTTTACAAACCCATGGTATATGGCAAAGTGCTATTGGTTATGATCCTTATGCTCCTAATAATAAGGAAGATAATAAGAAATCTGTCCAGCCTCAATCTTCAAGTCCTGATGCTGAGAATGCTTATGCTAGTGCATTTTAATTTGAGTGTCAGTACATGTTAATTTGAATGCCAGTCCATGTTTTTTTGAATGTCAGTATAAAGAATATTAATGCCAGTGCAGAATAAATCAAATGAGAATTTGAGTGCCAGTGTATGTGTATTTGAGTACCAGTGTACGTGATTTCGAATGCCAGTCCATGTTTTTTTGAATGCCAGTGCTTGTGTTTTTGAGAGCCAGCAAAAATATTAGTGTAACAAAGTGCCAGTGTTAGTGTAACAGAGTGCTAGTGTGAAGAGTGTCAGTTCATGTATATAAAAGTGCCCGTGTAAAAGTGTCAGTGCCAGTTTAACAAAGTGCCAGTGCCAGTTTACACTGGCACTTTGTTAAATTGGTACTGACACTTTTTTCACTGGTATTTTGTTACATATGCACCGGCACTTTATCACACTGGCACTTTGTTAAACAGGCACTGACATAAACGGAAAAACACAAAACACGTTTTTCCTAAGTGACAGAAAAAATGCGTTTTTCATAAGACCAACTCGAATGAATTTAAATATTAGATTTAATTTAAAAATATCATGTCAAGTTGAATACTATGTGTAATTCCAAAAACACTTTAAAACATTTCTTAAAATGTCACGTGCAAATCACATGACGTTAATTTCGTTAAAAATTTAATATCCCGTTCTTTTTATTGTCGAATTATATGAAAATGTTATGATATTATACAAATTGACTAAATTATTGTACTTTTGGTAGCAACAAGCAAATCTGAATAAATGGTGGGAACTAAATTGTAAATAACCCCAAAATGTATTAATACAAGTAAAAGCCCGTGTTCGAGGACATTTTTTTTTAAAAAAATTTTTAAAGGGCAAATTGGAAAAGGGACAACTTAGTGAGGGCAAAATGAAAAATTTGGCATTTGAAACTGTTCATAGTACTGTTCACATGGCTGAGGTGGACATCCCTCATTTATACTATAGATTTATACTATGGGTCCGCTCCCAAGTCTAAAAATGGAGGGGAAGGGAAGGAAATGTGGGAGGATTTCTGTTGTGCTGGTGCTCCTGAGTTTTGGTTGGAGGGGAAGGGAAGGAGAAGGAGGGAAATGGTTGGGCTCATTTCCCTCCAAAGCAATCAGCTCAAAAATGGGGGGAAACGGAAGGAGGGAAACAGATTAAGAGGGATAATTTTTCATAATTTCAATCCTACCCTTTCAGCCTCTATTATATCAGCCTTCCATTTTAACAAAACCCAACTCCATTGATTGCTCTCCTCTGCCTTCTTCATCTCCTCTGCAACAAAAATCAATCACAACTCAGCCAAACAACTCCATTGTCAACAAATTCATAGATGAAGAGGTATGTGCTCCTTTTCAATACCTAGTTTTTTTTTTTTTTTTTTTTTTGTATCTCGGTTTCTCGGTTTCTCTGTGAATTTGTTTATTGTAGCTCTTTTACAAATCCTAGGTTATCAAGCGATGTCCAAGTTGAAATGTTATCACTTTGATGTCCAATTTTCAATGCCTAGTTTTTTTTTTTTTTTTTTTTTTTTTTTTTGTATCTCAGTTTCTTCATCTTGGACATCAGTGATAACCTATGAATGCAACAAAAACCAATCACAACTAATGTTGACAACTCCATTGTCAACATTATTTTCAATGCCTAGTTTTTTTTTTCATAGGTTATCACTGATGTCCAAGATGAAGAAGGGCAGAGGAGAGCAATCATAGGTTATCACTGATGTCCAAGATGTGTATTTTATTTTAATTTTTGTCCAAGATTTTAATTTTTCAAATATTGTATTTTATGAATTGATACACAAAACTGAATGCATTCTTCTATGAATTGAAAATAATGTTGACAATGGACATCAGTGATAACCTATGAAACTAGTCATGTCTCTGCCCTTCTTCTATGAATGCATTCTTCTATGAATTGAAAATAATGATGAGATTAATATATTGCTAAGATATCCAAGATCATAGATCTTGCACAAGCATATAAAAAAGACAAGAACTGGAGAAATGATAAACAGAAATAAATTTGGAATGAAATCTATATCATAATCTTCAAAACATGATGTAATTCCATTAAGGATTAGAAATATCAGGTTGAGCATTTGATGTATAAAGGTGGGAGAAGGTGAAATAACCTACATACTGAAGCCCTTCAAAGGCACACTGAATTGCTTAAAAGGTTTCTGTTAGTTCGGTAATGAGTCAAGTAACGTAAAAGACCAGTTAACAGAAGAAATTATGAAAATACAAATCAAGAGCAAGCTCGTTTTCATTTTAATTTTATTTTAAATTTTTTGCTCTGCAAACACAAACCAATTTGATGAAGTACAAAAATTATAATGGTAGTTGGAGCATTTATTAGGAATCCTAGAAATGTGAGATGATGGTCAATATATATGATGCTGAGGGAGCATTTTTCCAGTAAGGCACTGTGTTGGAGAATCTTTTAAAACATATGTAGTGTATTTAAGTAATATGTCAGTTTCAGTCTGGAGATATATTATTATGCACATGAAATTTGTTTGCTAAAATTTGTAATGTGGCTGCATTTGATGTTTCACTTTTTTTTTAAAGGGTGTTGATTCTTTGATGGATGAGGAGGATGATGAACTAATAAGATTGCATCTACTCATATTAAATCAACAAATAATGATAGTTCTTGCTATATGTCATATTGTGTACTATCTTCTCTATCAAAAATCTCGACAAGCAAATCTTCCAAATGAAGAAGTGCGTTTAAGAAGAAATAGAGTAAGAGATGACTTAATGAAAACCTTATGCATGGATTAAGAGCAGTGTCGTCATTTGATTCGTATGACCCCGGATGCTTTTATAAAGTTATGCAATATACTTAAAAATGATGGTGGTCTTTTACCAACTCAACGGGTTTCAATAGAAGAACAAGTAGCTAAGTTCCTTTACACTTTTGGCACATGATGTGAGGCAACGACCAATGGCATTCTTCTTTCGTCGAGGTCGTAGTACTTTGAGTCGACATTTTCACAATGTTCTACGAGCCGTAATAGAGTTGGAAGATAAGTTTATAAAACAACCTACCGGTGTAGAGGTGCCTCAAGAGATACGGAATAACAAAAGATTTTATCCATATTTTAAGGTACTTTTGGTTTGATCAATAATAATTTTTTTAACTTTAATTATAGGATAAAATATGTTATAATGTTAAGTATATGTATCAGGATTGTGTGGGGGCTATTGATGGGACACATATTCGTGTAAATGTGTCTCCACCGATGCACCAAGATACCGAGGGAGGAAAACTTTTCCAACAATGAATGTGCTAGCTGCATGTACATTTGATCTTAAGTTTACATATGTTTTACCTGGTTGGGAAGGTACTACGGCTGACTCACGGATAATTAAAAATGCACTTACAAGAGAAGATAGACTGCACATTCCGAATGGTAATGAATGCTTCTCAATTATTACGTAATATAGTTTTCAAAAATATTATAGTAATACATATGTAATTCGTAATAGGTAAATTTTATCTTCTTGATGCGGGCTTCATGCATAGAAGTGGGATCGATTACGCCATTTAGAGGCGTACGCTATCACTTGAAAGAATATTCCAATCGAGCCCCTCAAAATTGTCGTGAATTATTCAATCTTCGACATTCATCCTTACGTAATGCAATTGAAAGGGCATTCGGTGTGCTTAAGAAAAGATTTGCTATCATAAGGAGCACAACGGAACCTTTCTATCCGACTGATGTGCAATCAGAGATACTTTTAGCATGCTGCATTATTCATAATTTTCTAATAGATGAAGATCCGGATGAAAGTCTTATTCGTGAAGTTGATGAAGAGATCTTAAATCAAACCCCACATGAAAACGAAGAATATGTGGAGCCTTTGAATCACGATCATGATGCTGAACTAGGGATAAATATAAGGAATGGCATAGCATATAATATGTGGAATGATTATGAATTATCAGATGAAGCTTAGTATTTCTCTTTCAACTTGTGATTGAACTATGTAAAATGATGTATTTGTCTAATATGTGGAATTATTATCATTTATCAAATGATGTTTTTGGATTTGTAGATTATTCTTATGTTCCTTATAAAATTCTGTTTATGTGTAGAATTTAACGGGAGTTTTACCTTCGACGGAATCCAAAGCAAAAAGGGATAAGTTAGTTTGGAATACTGATATGGATAGTGCATTTATTGAATGTATGTTATTTCAACATCATCAAGGAAACCACCAAGATGGTGCTTTCTCATCCAGTGCTTATAATTATATAATAAAGGAAATGAATGAAAGGTTTCCAAAGATTGCATATTAAGAGGGATAATTTAAAGAATCGATTGAAAACCATCAAGCAAAATTTCGGCAAATGCTATGATATATTTAAAAGTGTTAGTAATAGCGAATTTGCTTGGAATTACGAAAGTAAAAAGTGGGAAGTTTGAGCCCGAGAAGTTTGGGAGATACTCATCCAGGTATGCTTCTCCACTCCCTTGTATAAAATTATTAAATTCCAAGTGTTATTTTGACTGATTTTGTTTTGGTGTTTGTCACAGTCTAAGCCAGAAGCGGCAGAATGGAAGACTAAAAGTATCTCAAAGTACGATGAGCTTGTAGAGTTGTTTGGCAAAGATAGGGCAACCGGTGAAGGTGCTGAAACGGCTAAAGAAAAAAAGCGTCGATGGGATAAGATAAAAGCTAATTCAGTTTGCTCAGACAACATGGAAACAGTTGATGGTGTCGACTTTCTAGCCTCTCGCAATGAAGTTCATTTGGAAGGTTTTCCCATTGACTTAGAAGATGACGATGTAGAGATTCTACACAATAAACAACCATCTCAAGTACCTCAAAGTGTCTCTACATCCTCAAAAGGAAAAAGGAGAAAGACCGAAACTATGGAAGAGGTAATGAAAATTTCCTTTGATAAAATTGTCGTTGCCATTGAAAGAAGTAGTGAATCGATTGCAAAATTTCATCCTAGAGTGACTCCACCCGAAGAAGTTACGGAGGCATTGGAGGAGATGGGTGTAGATGGTCAGTTTTTTGATGATGCATATGAGTTCCTAACCGACCATCCTGAAAAAGCAAAAAAATTGTTTGGTTATCCAAAAATGGGACGTATGGCGTATTTGGAGAAGCTAATTTATTTTGGCAGAATATCTTTAAAAGTATTTTGTGTGGATAAGACTTGTTTTTGGGGTGAAGAATTTGGCTCTTTTTGGAAGTTAACTAAGTAGTTGCCATTACTTCTGTTTATGGTTAAATTCCAAGTATTGGAATGTTCTGCATTATGAAAATATGTATAGAATGTTTAATGGATGTTTTTAATTGCAAGTTTATAAACTCTGTTTGCTATTTTCCCTGTGCCAGTTTTCAGTAATGAAATGAAGCATGTTGCTGATGTATCAATCATCAATGAAGCTATTGCTGATGTTTGATTCTTCCATTTTCAGTTTTTCCAATTGGGTATTGAAATACTCGTATTTGAATTGAAAATGAATTTAAATCGCTAATGTGGAATTGTTAAGGGTTGCTGGGAGTCTGGGACTTGTGTGTTTATTTGACAAGCTAGTGAATGTAGAATCTTGGAACTGATCAGCAATGAAGCTGTTGCTGATGTTTGTCTTTTTTTTTTTTGCTTTCAAAGATAGTAAATTACAGGTTAAATAAGTGCATATGAAGCCCAAGTTTTTGTTGATACCATATTTACATAATGTTAACCAGTTTACATACAAAAAAAGATTGGGATCTCACATTGTTACAGCAAACGGTTTCTCCATGAGCACTTTCCCTCCTAATCTGACAACCCTTGTGGGAAGTAGCATCAATGAAGGATGCCATTTGCTAACAAATTTCATTCTGTTGCTGATGTTTGTCTCTCTGCTCAATTCCAATCTCATCAACTCATATAATCTCAATTAGGTTACCGATTGAAACAATCCCAAACACACAAAACAGAATCAATTTCATTCATACTAGAAATTTTGATGTTGCTGATGTTTGGAAATTTCATATTGGAGCTACTGGAAGTGAGGCGGTCGCTTCATTTTTGCTCATGCGGCCGCATCACCTGGGGAAATTTTGAGGCCATGTTCGGTGTCTGAGGCGTGCGCCCCATTTGGATTCAGGCGGCCGCCTCGACTAAGGCCGGCCAACATGGGCCAGGTTTGGGGCCAGGTTCGGCCATTTTGGTCTTGGTTTGGCCTGGATGTCTTTTGGGATAAATTCGTTCGTCTTTTAATTACGTTGGTTTTAGAGTTGGACATTTTAACTCCCGCTCATTAATGTAATATTTTTCTTTCATCAATAAAAACTCCCGGTGACGTCACAGTTACGTAAAAAAAAAAAAAAAAATTCCTCGCTTATTCATGATAAGGGTAAAAACGTAATTTATATTTATTTCCTCTCTATTCCTCCCAAAACTCGGGAGCACGGGGAGGGAAATTTGAGTGTTTCCTTTCCTTTCTCTCCTAACTCGGGAGCACACGGGAAAGATTTTAAATTTCATTTCCTTCCATCCCTTCCCCTCCCTTCCCTTCCCTTTCCCTCCTTTCCTCTCATTTAAAAACTCGGGAGCGCACCCTATAGATATTCCAAATGATGATATACTTAGTTTCAATAAATATTTTGAAAAAGATAAATTATAATTTTTTGTGGTAAATATAAAATTATCTAATTTTGTTATAATTAGAAATTATATACTATTTCTGAACATATATATATATATATATATATATATATATATATCCTAATATAAGAAACAATGAAGTATATAAGAATTTAGAAGGGTCGGATCTATATTTAAAATTGTCTATGTTAGATTCAAGATTATCATCTTTTAAATCTCACAATTTTAATTACCAACCAGACATTTTAACTGTAAATTTGTCAATTTTATTAACATGTCTTCTAGTTTTGTGGCTTCAAATAATAAAAAGGAAAAATTGTAAAAACAAAAAAAATTCATTGTATTATTCACTTTTTTTTTTTTTTACGTGTTTCACTATCAAATTATTTTTTTTAGTACTAATTTATTTATACACCCATGATTACTATCACTAACGGTGTTACTTTTCCCCGTTAAATAGTCATGTTCAACGCATATGATCATATTTTAAAGACATATTTTCGATATTTCTCTCTTCATTAATTTTTGTGGATTTAAATTGTTGTAAAGTCACTGACTTATTAATCTTTTCAAATGTCACTAATCTTCTTTTATTTTACAATTTAGTTATTCATATTTACTTTTGTTTTCAATTATGTCATATTTCCCATTAAATATATCACCACCACCCACCACCATCTGTCACCACTTTCCACTGTCTCATCACCACCTTCTGCCATCATCTCATCACACCAAAAGACTTCATCCTAAATTTGTTCAAAACCCAGAAAATTCAAAACAACAAAAATATCGAACATTTTAAAATCAAACAGCCAAAATTGAAAACCTAGATTCGTCATCAACCACTACATTGTCATCCTATTTTTTTCAGATATAAGTTAAAAACATGGCAGAGATATCAAGCATGAAAAAGTATTTGAGAGAGAATGATTTTATGTTATTGCCTCTATCATATTTACAATATACAGGCCTTTATATAGGCAACTAATACTACAAAGATAAAAATAATAACTAGACTAAATACAATTCACCTAGGGAAAATATAATAAAGGCACAAAGAACATTGCAGATAAATGTTGGACTGGGACTGTTCATATCATGTATCTGTGAAACTTCCAGCAGGTTCCATGGGTGGCCAGTGGTATTTACCATGGCCATGGTTCATCACTCCCCCTCAAGTTGGCGCATGAAGATCACGAATGCCCAACTTGCCTAGTAAATAATGAAATTGCCGACGCCCTAATGCCTTCGTGAAAATGTCGGCTACCTGATTCTTCGAATTGACGTGTGACGTGACTATATTACCTGCCTGCATGTGATCTCGAACAAAATGGCAATCTATCTCAATGTGCTTTGTTCTTTCGTGAAACACGGGATTCGCAGCAATGTGGAGTGCCGCTTGATTATCACAATAGAGTAACATAGAATTGGTATGCGCAACTCCCAAATCTTTCAAAAATGCTTTCAACCACATTAGTTCACTCGTGGTTGTTGCCATGGCTCGATACTGCGCTCAGTAGAAGAACGAGACACTATCCCTTGCTTCTTTGTCTTCCATGAAATACCTGATGATCCAAGCTGAATAAAATATCCGGAAAGAGACTTTCTCGTAATAGGACAACTCGCCCAGTCTGAGTCACAATAAGCTCGCAATCGGAGATCGCTATCACATCGCAAGAGAATACCTTGGCCCGGATTCTTTTTCAAGTACCTCAATACACGGTATGCTGCATCTAAGTGTTCTTGCTTGGGGTTTTGTGCAAACTGAGAAAGAATGTGTACTGAGTAACACAACTCTGGTCGTGTGATAGTAAGATAGATGAGACGCCCCACCAATCTTCGATACATTCCTTGATCTTCCACATCACTGCTTGTGGTCAACGCTAGCTTGTGGTTCTGCTCCATGGGGAAATCTACAGGCTTTGATCCGAGCATGCCACACTCTTCAAGGATGTCCAGAGTATACTTCCGCTGGCATAGAAATAGACCTTCATTCCCGCGAGCAACTTCTATGCCCAAGAAATATTTTAGTGGGCCGAGGTCTTTAATACGGAAACATGTGTTTAAGTAAGTCTTGAACTTTTTACATGTCTCTGAATTGTTTCCTGCCAACACAAGATCATCTACATATACCAATAAGCCCATGAAAACTCCGTTACTTTGATAAGTAAATAGAGAATAATCCGCATGGGACTGAACAAATCCAAACCGGACAAGTGCCGATGATAGTTTTGCAAACCAATTTCTAGAAGCTTTTCATAAGCCGTAAATTGATTTTCGGAGCTTACACACTTTGTTAACTCCATCTGTGGTATATCCTGGAGGTAGCTTCATGAATACTTCCTCTTTTAAATCTCCATGGAGGAATGCATTATTAACGTCCATTTGGTGTAATTCCCAGCCTTTAGCAATGGCCTACCTACAAAGAAAGGAAGCTTCGCACTCTAACTAATTTTGCAACCGGAGCGAAGGTTTCATGAAAATCTAACCCCTCCACTTGGGTATAACCCTTCGCTACAAGTCTCGCCTTGTAACGTTCAACAGTCCCGTCCGCATTGTACTTGATTTTGTATACCCACTTGCAATCAATGGGTTTCTTTGATGTCGGTGCATCTTCTATTGTCCATGTGTTGTTTGTTTCTAGAGCCTCAATCTATTCAGCCATCGCTATCCGCCACATCGGATCCTTTACTGCCTCAGAAAAAGACCTGGGTTCTACTTGTGAGCTTATAGAAGATAATAAAGCTTTATGACGAACTGAGAATCTATCATACGATACATAATTATTAATGCGATAAGGAGTACCTGTTGACCTTTCATGGAATGGGATTGTACCAGGGAAATCTATACTTGAGCCATGTGATCTCATTGTGTTATCTTGATTGTTTGATGAAGCCAAGCAATTATGTGAACTCACACCAGCAAGACGAGCTGAATATAGCACATAGTCATTCAGGTGAGCCGGTCTTTTGACAATGTTGAGTTCTCCCGGTGTGACCTTGAATAGTTTCCTCTTCTTGGACGAAACTGGTGCTCCCCCTTTCTTCTTGCGTAATTGATTCTTCCATCTGGTCAAACTCAATGACTTCACAATCATCATCACCCATCCATAAGCCTGGAATAACATTTTCTTTGTTTGTCCTGAACTCTCCTTGCTTGTGTTTTGCAAAAGGAAATATATCTTCATGAAACACAACATCACGTGAGACTAGGAATTCATGTCTCTCAATATCATAAAGTCTCCAACCCTTCTTCCCATGTGGGTATCCAACAAAGATACATTTTCTACTTCTAGGACCAAACTTATCTTTCTCCCTTGGGCGATAGTGAGCATAGCACAAGCATCCAATAACACGAATGTGCTCATACGATGGTTTATGCCCAAAAAGCTTTTCATATGGTGACTTTCCCAATAATTTGACTGTGGGAATACGATTAATGAGAAAAGTTGCAGCCAATATGCATTCCCCCCAAAATCTAATTGGGAGGCTAGCTTGGAAGCGTAATGCTCTAGCCACTTCAAGTATATATCTATGTTTTCTTTCGACACGACCATTTTGTTGTGGTGTATCAACACACGATGTTTGATGAGTAATTCCTTTCTCCCAATAGAAATTCGACATCGAGTTAGACACAAACTCTTGGCCATTGTCACTTCGAATACATTTTATGTCTTTACTAAACTGAGATTTAACCATTGCCACAAAATCTTTCACAAGCTTCTCCGTCTCACTCTTTTCAGTCATTAAGAAAGTCCAAACAGCTCGACTGAAATCATCCACAATTGTGAGAAAATAATGTGCACCACAAGAAGAAGCTTTTCTATATGGGCCCCAAATGTCACAATGCACAATATCAAAAGAACTTTGAGATTCATTCTTACTAGTTGAAAAACGAGTACGAGTTTGCTTGGCTCTATGACATGCATCACATACACCAACATTATCAGCTTTATTGCTAGATGAACTGGAAAATAAATTTAAATGCTTATTTGATAAATGGCCCAACCGTCGATGCCACAAAAAACTTGATCCCAATTTCTCTGTCTTCAAAGCCGCGCATGAGATCACTGGCTTGAAGTAGTAAACCCCGCCTTGTAGTTCACCCATTCCAATCTTGGTCTTCGAAGTACAATCTTGTATCAAGCAAGACTGATTAGTAAAGATGACATTACATTTCATATCTCTAATTAATTGATTAATAGAAATTAAGCTGCAAGTAAGTCCAGGAGCATAAAGCACATTATGAAGGACTATCTCCGAAGATAACTCAACAATCCCAGCCTTTGTGGCTATCGTTTCCGTTCCATCTGGAAGCATAATCGGTGTGGGATTAACTTTTACCATGCTTTTTAAGAAGTCAAGTCTGTCCGTCATGTGATTAGAGGCCCCACTATCTAAAATCCATGATAAAGAAGTTTGAGTATGTAAGGCCTTACCACTCGACTTTTCATCTGTGGACTTGGGAACGTCAAATAATGACAATAACTTTTGAACTTGCTCCGGTGTAATGGTTGAACTAGAGCCTTGAGTAGTCTCATGTTCTCCTGGTGCTTGGACTTGGACTGCATTTGCAGACTGCATCTTGGCTCCAACGCCTCTTCCTATCTGCCCTCGTCCAGCTCCGCGACCTTTGTCTGCAGGGAACTTCTTCCATCCTGGGGGGTACCCAATTATCTCATAACAACTTGTCACATCATGCCCCGCCTTAAGACAATTTGTGCAAGTTTTTCCCGATTTGTTTTTCTCCTGAACATTACCTCTGCCCTTTCCAGATTGAGCAACAAACGCACATTGCTCAGATCGTTCAGATTGATCTCGAGCAACTGCCTTGTGACGCTCTTCCTTCGTGACCATTGCATACGTCTTGTTGAGTGAAGGCAATGGATCCATGCTTAGAATCTGCGATCGAACTGTCCCGAAGGTAGAATCGTCTAACCCCATTAAAAATTGAAAAACTCTTTCTTCATCTCTTTCCTTGACAATAGCTTAAATTTGAACCACATGTGCACGGGGGAATATGGGTATAACTCTGAAGCTCATCCCACATTCCTTTCAATTTTGTATAGTATGCAACAATTGTCATACCTTGTTGTCTTAAAGAAGTAATTTCATTCTTCAGCTGCTAAGTCCTTGGTGCATTCCCACATCGAACCTATCCTTTAAGTCATCCCGGACCTCCTTTCTTTGTTTCCAGATACGCAATCTTTGGGTCAGCGATTTCTCTATCGAGTTGAATATCCATGAAACAATCATGGAATTAACTGGAATCCACAAAGCTGCCTCCAAGGACTTATCATCGATAGGCTTTGTGACAGATCCTTCAACAAAATCGAGCTTATTCTTTGCGCGAAGAGCATTTTTCATGGCTTTCTCTCATGTGTCGTAGTTTGTATCATTCAGCAAACACGATGTAAGAATAACCCCCGGCTGATCAGACGGGTGCAAGTAAAATGGAGAAAGGGAATTAATTGAATTGCTACTTCCGGCCATCTCTAGACAAAGAGAAAAGAAAAAAAAAAAATTGATGAACCGTTATCAGATTCTTGCTCTGATACCATGTTAAAACATGGCAGAGATATCAAGCATGAAAAAGTATTTGAGAGAGAATGATTTTATGTTATTGCCTCTATCATATTTACAATATACAGGCCTTTATATAGGCAACTAATACTACAAAGATAAAAATAATAACTAGACTAAATACAATTCACCTAGGAAAAATATAATAAAGGCACAAAGAACATTGCAGATAAATGTTGGACTGGGACTGTTCATATCATGTATCTGTGAAACTTCCAGCAGGTTCCATGGGTGGCCAGTGGTATTTACCATGGCCATGGTTCATCAAAAAGCTCGGTACGAATTCACACACACACACAAAAAAAACGAATTATCATGAAAATGGAAAAGGCTTTAGATATTGAAATCAAAATCTAACCTAGCTGCCATGTAAAAAAAAAAGGAGAAGACTTTATTTGTTCGAATTTGCTCGGATCGTTGGTGAGGGAGAAGGAGAGGAAGAGAAGGGGTAGCAATCGATGAAGAGAGAGAGACAAAGAGAGAGATATGAGCGGTCAAACTGCCATGAAAATGGAGGGTTTTAGGCGTGGCAGTGAGTGAAGGGGGTGTTGAGGAAGGGTCGTCGGTGGAAGAGGAGGGGCAACAATCGATGAAGAGAGAGAGAGAGAGAGAGAGAGAGAGAGAGAGAGAGAGAGAGAGAGAGAGAGAGAGAGAGAGAGGAAAGGTCCCATAAAAATGGAGGTTTTTAGGGGTGGTGGTGAAGGGGGTGTTGTGTTGGGGAAGGGTCGCCGGTGGGTAGCCATGGAAATGGAAAGAGGAAGAACAGGGGGAGGAGAGAGAGATGGGGAACGACTTTAATTTGGGGATTTCTCCCACAATTGAGCAAGCGGGGTGGTTGCGTTGAGGTCTTGATTAAAGTTAGGTTTTTTATAAGTATTTATTTTTAGTTTAAGCCCTACATCTTTTTAACAAAAGATAGATTAAACCTTGTCAACTTAATTTTTACTTTTAGACTAAACTATCGAAAATACTCTTGAAAAAAAGTCACATGCAATGTAATGGCACATGTCTTTTTAACGGGGGAAAACTAACCTCGTTAGTAAAAGTCACCATGGATGCAAAAATAAATTAGTTTAATGTATTGAATGAAAAAAAAAATAGTTTAGCGATGAAACATGCAAAAAAACGAATAGTTCAGTGATTTTATTTGCAATTTTTTCTAATAAAAACAATCAGATATTAAAATGGCAATTTTATGTGAAATATAGCAATTTTAAGGTCATAAAATAGATTTTTTAATTAAAAAAACAGATTTTTCACATTTTTTTAAATGATACAAATATCTTATATAAATATAATAACAAAAAATTTGAGGTTAACTTTTCTGTACCACAAATGATAATATGACTAAATATAATTGATAATGTCATTATATTATGTCAGCCTTAATAAATTATAAACATTGCATCATTAATATTAATTGTATATCATGAGGTACATAAAAGTACTATAACAGATTTAATCTCATAATTTTCTTGATAATTGAATAAATTTTTGGAAAATTTTATTTTAAATTAACAAAATAAACATTATAAATTTGCTGATTGATTGTACGTAACAATATCAAATAGTATTCAATAACCTATTGATTCAACAAATATCAGAAAATTGATATTAAACAAAATGAAACAACTTTTGGACAACGCTCAATAATAAAAATTACTACTTTCGTCTCAGTTTAAGGTTTTTAATTTCCTTTTTAATATCTCCCGTATTATGTTCTTAGTTGGTTTATGAGTAAACTGCTTTTTTGTCCCTCGTACTATCGTTTCAACATCAATTTGACACTCGTACTATTAAAACGGCAAATGTATGATGTGTACTATATTTTATTAAGCAAATTAACCAATGTTCCTAACGTCAGTTAAGTATTTAACGAAACCGTCCAACTAAGCAACCGTTGACCAAGTCAACACATACGTGGCAGCTGACTGGACAATTTTAACTCCTTAAAAAAAACTCAATAAAATAATAATAATAATATAATAATAATAATAATAATAAAATAATAATAATAATAAAATAATAATAATAATAAAATAATAATAATAATAATAATAATAAAATTATTATTATTATAATAAAATAATAATTATAATAATAAATATAATAATAATAATAATAATAATAAAATAATAATTATTATAAAATAATAATAATAATAATAAATAAAACGGCCCCTAAAGGTTAGGACTGATATTAACGATGTGATTGCGACTTTGGTAAGGAAAGCTGGGTGGGTTGTTCTTCCTGATGGAACCACCTTTTCGTCTAGATCAAAGGCATTTTTTATTTTATTTTTCTTTGTTTTGCTTGTAGGTTCTTTCATAATATTCACTTGGTGATATATTGAGTATATTATTATTTTTATTATTACTATTTTCTTATTATTATTATTATTATTATTATTATTATTATTTTATTATTATTATTATTATATTATTATTATTATATTATTATTATTATTATTATTATTATATTATTATTATTATTATTATTATTTTATTATTATTATTTTATTAATATTATTATTTTTTATTATTATTATTACTATTTTATTATTATTATTTTATTATTATTATTATTATTTTATTATTATTATTATTATTTTATTATTATTATTTTATTGAGTTTTTTTTAAGGAGTTAAAATTGTCCAATCAGCTGTCACGTATGCATTGACTTGGTCAACAGTTGCTTAGTTGGACGGTTTCGTTAAATACTTAATTGACGTTAGGAACATTGGTTAATTTGCATAATAAAACTATAGTACGCATTATACATTTGCCGTTTGAATAGTACGAGTGTCAAATTGAGGTTGAAACGATAGTACGAGGGGCAAAAAAGCAGTTTACTCGTTGGTTTATTAATTAAAATGGACAATAGGACACACTTGTTATTATCAAAACAAAAACTCTCTACCCACTTTTCTCTCGTACTTTACTTTGTTGGGATTTTTACTAAGGCTTCTTAAGGAAATAACAAAGAATGATGAGAAAGATAACAGAAATTATAACGGAAATTGAAAAGCAAACCACAATAGTCGAGTCTTGTGTTTAACACAATTTCCGTAAGAAGTATTTGCCCCGCACAGGTGCTAACGGTTGAATGGCAAACTCCTCGTGAGATAAAACGACTTCTAGTTATCTATAGGAGCACTCCAAATAAATAACTCTAGCGAACAATTGGCTATTTGGAACTTTGGACTTGAAGGAAGTATATGCAACAATATGAAGATGATTAGGCAATGTTAATCTATCTCAAAGAGGGTAGGAAAGGCTCAATTTTCTGTGTGTATGAATTGAAGTTCGGAGGGAAAGTATATAAAGAGAGATAAGGGGTTTGTGTCTTTTCCCACGAAAAGACACAACTTTTCTGTTTGAATTGGTGACTGTTCAGGAGCTGCTCGGCCGAGTCAAGGGACTCGCTCGGCCGAGCGCCGAGCTGCACGGCCGAGTCAAGTAGCTCGCACGGCCGTGTCAACCATACTGCTCGGCCGAGCAAGGCATATGCCTCGGCCGAGCAAGCTTGTCCAGAGACTTGGCCAACTTGCTATGCTCTGCTCGGCCGAGTCAAGGACTCTGCTCGTCCGAGCACATCAAACCACATCAAAACCCTTTAAACAACTCTCGTTAAGTTACAAATCTTTTGTCATTAATTTCTCATTCACCCTGAAATGGTTTTTGAGACAATAAATGAGTTTCATAATCTACACTAAATGTAGAATACATTTTGTAACTTACTTCGTTAACAAATAACGAACTCCGTTAGAAAGTTAGGTCAACGACAAGTCAAACTTAACTTTCGTTACCCATTTCCAACAATCCCCCACATGAATGACAATTAATGCATGTATGCAATTTCGTCCAAAAGTTCCGGCGAACCATTATTACATCGGGATAGATAGCTTGTGGCCTTGAATCTTCCCTAGTGAAATATTATCGGATATACTAGCCATTTGGTAGAGTCGCTTTGAACCAGTGACTGTATGATGTATACCAAGACAACAATACTCACATAATAATAGCTCTAACAGTTATTGTTCTCACGTTTTGTCCATTTCGGCCTTGGACCGTATCCCATTCATAAGTGTTTACTTATTAATTAGAAGTGGCCACACTTCAACACTTATCTAGGTGATCTCCTATCAAGAGTAACCTGTAATACTCCACCTTTTGAAGGTATAGGAATCATTAAAAGCTATATGCTTATCCTTACCACACGTCAACAGGGTTTCAATTTTAGCACTTGGGCAGCTTCTGAGAAGGGATTTGGTATTTCCAAGTGCACTACTAGAATGTCCATAACTTAGTTGTCTCTTTGAACCAAGTTTGTGGGATCTCCACTCATCATGGTTGAGTTACCGCTATGGATTTCTTTTAATGTGTGGGTTTCAATCACGTTCCCCTTACTGCAATTGTACAGTTGATCTCTATTACTACCCTTAGGTAGACGGATCCGATTTTGACTTCACATGGCCGCATGATGGCGGCCTCATTTGAGATCAATCAGACATGGTAATATGTCAATGACCATTGTGTCTTGACTTACCACGATGTTCTACACCTTTTCCTATTTTCCATTGTCGTCACAATGCCTTAGGTCATGCAGACATAGACTTATTCCACAAAGGAATATCTTCCAAGACCATTCAGCTTTTACTTTAGCTTTGTCTAAATGATATCAACTCAGATTTCATATTGAATCGATTTATACATATTATCTTGGAAGGAAATAATGACACTTTTACTCCAACTAATGTGAGCGTATTCTCAATTTGTGTTTAGTGTCGAATATTCAATCAGTATACTCTTTCCATACTATTGAATACCATAGGTATTGTAATTTTTAATCATAAGTATATCTTTAAGTACACCAAGTACTATGATTATACTATTCCGGTGATTAATTACAATTACAATTAGACTTTTAGTCTATCTAGAATGATCAGTCCCTTCGAGTGGTTATTATCTCTGTACCGATCCGACTTTCCAAGTATTCAGTATCTCTAAGTGGTTTGACCTCCTTAGAGTCTACCTTTCAGGAATCTACCTTACAGAGATTACCTCTCAAGATTCTACTTAAACTTTCGAAGTACTTTTTCAAGATAATGGGATTGTGATAGGACTATTCCTTCTGATGTTCTAGAAATCTTTATTTCTAATATGACATCGGCTAATCCCATATCTCCCATGTCAAAGTTCTTCTTTGACATGTCTTTGGTATTCATAATCAATTCATGACTACCATTATTAGCATGTTGTCCACGTAAGGACAGACTATTAACAAATGATTCAGATGTTCCTTTAATGTAGACACATTTGTCACATTCATTAATCTTGAATCCATTTGATAACATAGTTCTATCGAACTTCTCATGCCACTGTTTAGTTGCTTGTTTTAGTCCATATGAATACACAAGTAGATCCAACACGGTTGTGCGACATAAAACACTCTGTTGTGTCAATGGGATAATCTTGCATGAATCATCATGTCCTTTTGACAACTAGCCTGGCTTTATCAACAGATCCATCGGCTTTATACTTTCTTTTAAGAATCCATTTGCAACCTAATGGTTTGCAACTTGGAGGGAGATTTACCAATTCCCAAGTATTATTAAGCATTATGGATTCTATCTCACTGTTAATAGCCTCTATCCGGAACAGATAATGCTTCCTTAACAGTTGCTGATTCGTTTTCCAACATAAATGATAGAAAATCAGGACCAAAAGACTTTTCCACTCTTGCCCTTTTACTACGTCTAAGTCCTTCATCTTCAACTTGAGATGGACCGTTTGTAGTCTAATATTTAAAGGTTTCATCCTTGGCAATCCAGTTTTTGCAACCTAACGGTTAGCATAAGGAAGATCAACCATCTTCCTAATAGAGTAGGATGAATTTGTCCTTCAACTAATACCCTCACATTTTAGGTATTTATAAAACAGCTTACGAATACTTCAAATTCGTTAGGAGTTTTTATCATCAAATAACTTCCAAATATATGTTGATCCATTCTTTTAACTGTTAACAGTTTAACAGTTTCTGTTAATACTAGAAGTTCATATCAATAGAACTTATGTATTTAGCTTGTACCCCCACACTTGAGGTGTACCTCCACATATCAAATATTTTATGAATATCCTAATTCATATTTAATATTTTCCTTTATGTGGAGTCATTTAATTGTAATAACCATGTTATCTCCTGACAACATTCTTTAACCCTGGTCTCTTCAATCCTTTGGTTTCAAAGAATACCGCATTGCCATTCCAAATTTGTTTTTCATAAATCTATATGCACTACTGTTAGTTTGCATGTCCAATGGAAACGTAATCCATGGTTTTGGGTCTTATCTTAACCTCTTTAGGTTTAGATATTTCTACCTATACTAGGTATCCCCACATTTTGTCAATTAAGACGGAACTTATCACTAAGAAGTTCAACCTCTCCTTACAAGTTCTATTCTTCCTTTGGGAGTGTAAGTAGCATTCGTTTGATAAATAAGTATCAGCGTCCCAATAATTATTTTTCAAACAATACTACATATTCTCCACAATTAGGATGAATCACTAACTCATTCTTTATTACTTAAACCTCTTAAGGTTTCATCTTTACTATTTCAAAAGATGTACTTTGCATTATCGAGTGCAAATATCAATAGAAGTAATGAAGAACTGATTTCCACAGAAGAAATCACATTTGGTTTTGCGAATCAAACTTCATCTTAGGTAGTAATTTTAAATTCACTAGTCGACGGAATGAATTTAAATTTACAAGACCTAAATGAACAAGTCATAACACAAGCCAAGTAGGAAATAAAAACTGATATTTTATTCTTCGCTCTTAGGCGGATTACATTCAGATCAAGGTACCCTTTTCTGATACAATACAATGACCACATTTGGTCAATTCAATCTTATGCCCCTAAGCTAAGTTGATCAAAGTCCAATGGAACATATCGATCTTCAGTCACATTGGCTTGAAGAGGGTTTCCATCTTGGTTGTTGATTCTAGGATGTCGACATTCCCTAGCCATATGCCCGGGTTTGCCACAATTAAAACAACTACCTTTGAACTTCTTGGCGGTCCTCTTCACTTTCCCGGTGTTCTTTCTCTTGTTTTCGGTACTTGTTTCCACCAAGTTCACTTGCGGTCTTTTAGTCACTATACACATAGAATAGTGCATCTCGAGAAATTCCCAAAGTTCTCTCGTGGTCTTTATGCCACAACACACATAGTATTGTGTATCATCCAAGCCATTAAGAATATAATTGCGACACAAGAAATCGCTGTGATTCTATGTATCCAAAGCATTCTTTGCTTGGGGATCATCCTCTTTGGATACCAATGGTGGATATTCCCAAAGAAATCGCACCAATCTCAATGTTGTCAAGTAGACCAACATTTTCTGTTGCCACCTCTTAAAGTCCATCCCGGTAAGACTACCCGGTCTTTCCGCATGCACGAACGCATGAGACGGAGGGGGAGCATTAAGAGGTGCGACACTAGAGATTGTACCAGATACAGTTGAAGGAGGTTTCTCACCATGTACCGAGTGAGTCGGTGAAGGAGCGGGAGCAGCACTCTTTAGCGTTGCTTCGCCTTGAAGGGGAGTGAGCCCGGATGACCCCGAGGAGTCCTTCTCATTAGTCATTGTATGAACGCCTTAAGAAACGTAAAATACTTCTTACGATTGTTGGGATTTTTACTAAGGGTTCTTAAGGAAATAACAAAGAATGATGAGAAAGATAACAGAAATTATAACGGAAATTGAAAAGCAAACCACAATAGTCGAGTCTTGTGTTTAACACAATTTCCGTAAGAAGTATTTGCCCCGCACAGGTGCTTACGGTTGAATGGCAAACTCCTCGTGAGATAAAACGACTTCTAGTTATCTATAGGAGCACTCCAAATAAATAACTCTAGCGAACAATTGGCTATTTGGAACTTTGGACTTGAAGGAAGTATATGCAACAATATGAAGATGATTAGGCAATGTTAATCTATCTCAAAGAGGGTAGGAAAGGCTCAATTTTCTGTGTGTATGAATTGAAGTTCGGAGGGAAAGTATATAAAGAGAGTTAAGGGGTTTGTGTCTTTTCCCACGAAAAGACACAACTTTTCTGTTTGAATTTCGCGATCGTTCAGAGCCGCTTCGGCCGAGTCGAGGACTCGCTCGCCGAGCGCCGAGCCGCTTGGCCGAGTCAAGTAGCTCGCACGGCCTTGAAGTCAACCATATCGCTGCTGCCGAGCAAGGCATATGCCTCGGCCGAGCAAGCTTGTCCAGAGACTTGGCCAACTTGCTATGCTCTGCTCGGCCGAGTCAAGAACTCTGCTCGGCCGAGCACATCAAACCACATCAAAACCCTTTAAACAACTCTCGTTAAGTTACAAATCTTTTGTCCTTAATTTCTCATTCACCTTGAAATGGTTTTTGAGACAATAAATGAGTTTCATAATCTACACTAAATGTAGAATACATTTTGTAACTTACTTCGTTAACAAATAACGAACTCCGTTAGAAAGTTAGGTCAACGACAAGTCAAACTTAACTTTCGTTACCCATTTTCAACATACTTTTCATACTCACAATATTTATCTTTTTTAAATTTATGTGTAAAGTCAAAATAAAAACATTAAATCGGGATAGAAGATTAAATCGGGATAGAAGAAGTACTAAACATGAAACTACTACGTATCTAAACATTTTTTTCATCTCATTTTTGGAATTATAATATACCTATTTTTATAGGTTCTAGGACTTGAATTGAAAAAGAAGTCAAACATTTCAAAAATAATTTTAATCTATTACTCCCTTGGTCTCATCATCTCAAACCATATTTTTTGTCATTTTCGCCACTCCCACCTTAAACTAGACTTTCCAAAATTGAAATGATTTACACTATTCTTTTCAATCGCTCTCTTTCATATTTTACTTTTATATTTATAATGCAATCAACTTGCTATTCTTCCCACTTATTCTCTATCATATTTTATTTTTCGTACTTACAACATATCTCTCATATTTTATTTTTCTTAATTATCGTAATAAAAAAATTAACCGATTTGAGATGGAACGGAAGGAATATATAGTAACTTAAATAGAACTTTTTTTTTATCCCATATCAGGAGGCGAATAGAGGGATCGAATCCTATCTCTCACCGAATGTAAGACTTGATTTTACCGGTGAATCACTCGTGTTCGGGGACTTAATAATAGAACTTTAAAACATCAACATAGGGCCTAAATATACTTCTAAACATGAAACTACGTACTACCTATCTAAATACAAATTCAAAAGTTAAAATGAAAATAGCAACAATAATTAAAACCAAACCTATCCGGCCTATATTCATCTCCATCTCCATCACTAATTTTCACATACAAAGTTGTTGGAATTGCTTGTGCTTGGAGACTAGAGGTTCAAGCTGCAAAAGCAGTGCATTGAAATATCTTTGGCAGTCAACAAACTCATTGGCCCTTCTTAGACTACGTACAATGGGTTGGATGAAATGGAGATGAAATCCATTTCATCCAGCTCAATCCTTGCAATGGCTGTATTAAAAGTGTTTGGTCGGTTTTGCTAGATGAAAGTTTTCATCTTTGAAACATTTTTTTTTTTTTATATTCAACACGTGTCAACTTTTTATTGGTCAGTTGAATTTTCAAAAAAAAAAAAAAAATTATCCCAAACCTTTAAGCTTAATTATCATCTAGTAAATTAATTTTTTTAATTTTTTTCACCATAATTCATCATTTTTTTCCCCTACAAATTGATATAAGTTTCATTTGATTTGGACACAAAAAAAAAATACTTAGTTTTCAATTTGGGCTGAATTATTACCTAGTAAATTATTCTTTTTTTTAATTTTTTTTTCACCAAAATTCATCATTTTTTTTTCCCTACAAATTGATATAAGTTTCATTTGATTTAGACACAAAAAAACACTTAATTTTCAATTTTGGCTGAATTATTACCTAATAAATTATTCTTTTTTAAATTTTTTTCACCATAATTCATCATTTTTGTCAGCCTACAAATTGATATAAGTTTCATTTGATTTGGACACAAAAAAAAATACTTAATTTTCAATTTGGGCTGAATTATTACCTAGTAAATTATTCTTTTTTTTAATTTTTTTTTCACCAAAATTCATCATTTTTTTTTCCCTACAAATTGATATAAGTTTCATTTGATTTGGACACAAAAAAAAAAACACTCATTTCTCAATTATCCTTCTTCATTTTAGCATTTATTTAAAAAAAATTATTATATTTTTTTTACCTATAAATTGATGCAATATTTTTTTAATTAAGTGTGAAATATTTTTTTTATTATAAATAATAATAATTATTATTATTATTTTACTAATCATAAAAATAAAGAATATAAATGAAATATAATAAAAGTAGTGGGGTATAGAATGATGAGTTGGAGGGAGTTGAAATTTAATTTAAGTTAGCCATTGGAGTGGGGGTAAATGAAATGGGTAGATGAAATATTAGGTGGATGAGAAAAAGTGTAAAAAGTGTTAGATGAAATGAGAGAGTGGGATGAAACCACTGTGAGTAGTCTTAGTCTCACTACTGGTGAGAGTACATGAAAAATCTAAAATCCCCTCAACTCTTCATTTTACCTGCAGTTATCAGGAAAACAATAATTTTTCGTTTTCGGTTAATTTACTGACATATTCAAGTCCTGTCCATAATCCACAAGGTCGTGTCGTAAAAAATGTTTGATCAGTTTCAATAAGACAGTCATGTCGCGATATCCTTAGAAGTAAGCACTGTCAATAAGATAATATCGGAAAAGCAATGTATTCATACAACTTTGTGTATATATATATATATATATATATATATATATTTGATCAATAATTTCATTGTACATATTCAAACCGAGATATCAGTATAAAATGATAGTATCAATTTATCATACAACAAGAATACCTAAAATGATACGTTCGCAAATCCATTTTTTGAAAGAAATACTAACGAATGTGCAATTTTTGCGTATCTATCTCCCCTTTGAATGTCTACAGAATTTCGTTCTCTAGCCGTTTCATCTCTTCTAGTTTGCTTTCATGAGCATAAATGTTTTGGTCAAATTTCAACAAGTGTATTTCGATGAGAAGAAAAGTGACTAAAGTGATATGAATATAGGTACAATGATTATCAAGTTGAATAGAAATGGACACAAGATGTTTGTTGACTAGGGAAAGCCCTTGAACAACTTGTTCGCCGGCATAAAACCCCGGGAGAATTTGGCTCCTGCCTTGACCGAAAGTTTACTAAGTGTTCTTGAGGATTACAGTACTATGAGCGTATTGAAAGAGACCTTAAGCTAGTGAATCATCTGTGTGCAAAATACAGTGGTATGTCTCTTTTATACCTCTCCACAACGGCTAACTACAAAGAGAATCATGGGCCTATAAACTCGGAAAAGAGGTTGATCCAATAGAGATATTTCCGCCATTCGCTGTTTGAGGAAAAAGATAAGATCCGTTGCTGAAGAAACGTCTTTGACTCAGTCTTTGCTTCCTTTGGCACGTTCCCTATAAAATAGGAATAGCGTAACTGTGTCCCAACCTGTAGAGAACCAAGTTGTAAAAACAGAACAACTCAAGTTGTTAGTACCAAGTTGTTTTAAAGCAAGTTGTAAACATGTTGACTGAAAATGTAGGGCCCAACAATTGCCCCCAAACTTTTTGAATTTTAAAACGAGGAATAGAAAGAGACAAAGGAATTCAAAAAGTTTGCCAAAAGTGTATGAGAAAACGGCGGTTTTTAAATGGAAAGAGACGTGATAGGACAGTTTAAGTGGTTTTCCAAAGCAAAAAGTTGTGTTGGTTTTAAAGTCCAACCGCTTTTAAGTTCCCCACAAATAAATACACTCCTTTTCCAACTCTCCCTTTCACCAAATCAGAACAGTGATTTCAACGGAGGTTTTTATAGGGAGACCCAAGGAAGACGACCAGAGAGAGAACCAAAATAGAACTTTCTGGTGAGTTACTTGTTTCCTTTTCAATTCCATCTTTGATTTTTTTGCTTTAAGCTTGAAAAATGGGGAAGAGAAAAACGGTGGTTTTAATCGAGAGTGGAGAGGGTTTACCCGCGGGTTTTCTAACCCAAAACATGTTGAAGAACCCAGATAAAGAGAAGTGTACAATCCCTGCTACCAATTTAGAAATTATCAAGAAGAATCACGCCATGGCATTCGAAACTCGAGCTTTTCACACACCCGACCTAACCCCGAATGCTATTCCCCGAATGGGTGTGCTTCCCTGAATACCCTTTCGTTATTGGTTTGAAATTCCCTTTCCCAACTCTAATCACCCAGTTCTTCGCTTCTACAAAACTTAATTATGCCCAACTTATGCCACAAGGCTGGAGAAGCCTTCAAACCCTAGTAAGGCTAAACGCGGAAACAGAGTTGGTAATCGGTTTAGAGGATTTTGCTTTTACTAACGAGATTAGGAGTTTTGGTTTAGGGAGATATGGCTTTAGGGTTAGGGCTGGTAGGATGTCCTTTTTAAATGACAATGTTGATCTCGCCGATAGAGGGTGGAAGAATAAGTTCTTTTTCGCAAAGAAGAACAACCTGGTGAAGGATGATGGTGCCAACTTCAAATGGATGTCCCAAGGTAGTATAGGCAATTTTTCTTATTCTAATGATACTCTTCAATATCCCACTAACTAATTCCTTGAATTTCTCTTGGCTTAGTTGCGAAATTGGATGTGCTCTTTCCTTTTAAGGACAACACAGAGGAGAATGTGAGCAAGATTTATGATTTGGACTTATTAGTGAGAACTTTTAAGGCACCGGTTCCAATTTGTTGCAGATCCTAGCGAGGAAGTTGATCCCAAGAAGCCCGAGAAGCAAACCTTGAAGAAACCTTTTCTGAGCCTATCCAGATGTCTACAGGTTAATCAAATACCTTAAATCTTGGCCTATCTCCAACTTGTTCTAATCCCTCTATTTTGTTCTAATTCTTCATCCTTTTTTGCAGCCACTCGCTCCAAGGACACTGTTAGTGCTGCTGACCTGCTAGCTGCAGCCAGAGCAAAAAGCTTGGCAAGGAAGGACAGTAAACCCCCCACCCCTGTGTATGTTGTGGCTAGCTCCAATGTGACTGCATCCAAGAAGAAGGGGGATGCGAAGAAGAGAAAGCTAGTGGAAGCTGAAGCCACAGATACAAATGGTGATATGGATATGGGGAAGTTAGGAGAAAAGTTTAGAGCCGCTATACCAAGTTTTGTTGAGAAGGTAAAAAATGGAGAACCTTGAATTTTACCAGAGAATTTGATAAAATGTTAATGTTTTCTTTTGTGTAGGAAATTATGACCCCTATTGTGGCCCACATTGATGCATTGAAGATCAAGGCAGCGAGGCTCAGTCATGAAGCTGCAGAATCGAAGAAGGAGGCCACAAAAAGTGCCAAGGAAGTGGAGAAATTGAAGAAGGAAGCAAACAAGCATGCTGGTGAAATGGAAGGTTTGAAGAAGGATTTTGAACGCTTAGGAAAAGAAGTGGAAGCCATCCGTGCCGAGAACAAGGCTCACATGAAGGAGCTTGAAGTTGCGGAGGGAAACTTCAAATTTAATGCTACCAAGACCTTGTTAGAGGCCCGAATTCAGATGATAGAGGATTATAAAAATGGACAAGCCATAACTTGGAACCTGGAGGACGAGAGAAAAGTTTTGGAGGACCATATTGGGGAGCCAGCAGATGCAGAAGAAGTGAACTCTGCGGCCCTTGAAGCCCTAGTTGATGATACCAACAAGGTTCTGAGAACCATAGTGGTAGCTCAAAATGATCAAGGGGAGAATACAACACCGGCGGCGAGTAAGTTTGAAAACAGTTTAAAACTTTGTTTGGTATTTTGGGTGAACAAAAACAATTTTTGCTTTTATTTTGGCACAACAAATGGGGGGAGTGTCCCCAAAAACAAGGTTTTTATTTTGTAATGGCTCATAAGAGCCGAGACAATTTATTTGGGGGTACTAGGTTGGTCTAGTACTCCAAGCTTTTTTAGGGTTTTAGGGACTGGTTGGCTTACCCAACTTGTCCACTAGTCTGCAAAAAATCTTTTGAAAATACTTAATGGTTTTTTTTTTTTAGCAAAGTGTTTTATGTCTTTGAGAGACACTTTGTTTGTTCTTTAGATAACATGTAAATGTTATAAACCGAAGGTAACATGAAAATGTTACAACCAATAGTTCACAACTTGAGTAAGTGTGAAAACGTGCGCCCAGGCGAAGGTGTCAAAACCTTAATTCGTAAGAAAAGATGAATATCTTTTAACCATATGTACCTTTGATCAGAGGTAAATCGTTTGAAGAGATAGAACAAGTATCAGCCGTCCTGGCGTGTCAACAAGTTCCATCCCTCTCCAAACCTAAAGTTTCAACATGTATCAACCGTGCTTGGCGTGTCAACATGTTGAACTTTGTCTTCCTCGAGCTCAAACATGTATCGCCCGTGCGGCGTGTCAACATGTTTGTCCCTGTTCCAGCCTTAGGTCTCAACAAGTATCGGCCGTCTTGGCGTGTCAACATGTTGAGCCTACTCCATTTGCTCAAGTTGCACCTCGCAAAACATTTATGTTAGGGTTGGGCGTTAGCGTAGCTAACGCCCTCCGATACTTAAGTTAGTAAGGATTCTCCACAAAAATTAACAACTTGAAATATACGAATGAATTTGACAACTAAAAATAAATCGTACACGAGAAGTCTAGTTGCAAATAAGCTGGACTTACATGAAATAAAGTTTCAAGTGGATGGCGTTCCAACTTCTAGGGATCCTATCTCCACTTGGGGTTGACAACCAGTACGCACCTTTGCCAGCTTCAGCGTCGATGAGATATGGTCCTTCCCACTTGGGGGCTAACTTACCTGCATTCAATTATCTTGTATTTTGAAATACTTTTCTTAAAACTACATCACCAACCTGGAACCTTCCGACTACGATATTTTTGTTGTAGAATCTTGCAATTCGTTGTTGATAAGCCGCCATCCTTATCTTGGCTAAATCCCTGATCTCATCAATTGTATCTAAATCTTGAGTTAGGAAAAGATTGTTTTCATCTTGAGTTAATAAGACATACCTTCTTTGTTGGGATCGTTACTTCAGCGGAATTACGGCTTCCGCCCCATATACCAATGAATATGGAGTTCTACTGTGGCTCCTTTTGTGGTAGTCCTATCGCCCAAATTACAAGTGGTAACTCTTCAACCCATTTTCCCTTCTTTTGGTCTAGACGCTTCTTCAAGTTGTTGATGATCAACTTGTTGCTTGATTCGGCTTGGCCATTGGCTTGAGGGTGGACGGGTGTAGACATGATCAACTTGATGCCCCGGCGAGTACAAAAATCCACTGGTCTTCTTACTTATAAATTGTGACCCGTTGTCACATATAATCTCGATGGCACACCAAACCTGCTAATTATATTTTTCTTTAGAAATGAGATTACCTCCTTATCTCTCACTGTACATAAGCTTACGCTTCGATCCACTTTGAGAAATAATCGGTTAATGCCAACATGAACACCTTGCCTCAGGAGCCTTAGGCAACTTGCCTACAATGTCCATGCCCCACTTGCATGAAAGGCCAAGATGGGACTATAGAATGTAAAGGCTCATCGGGTTGATGCAAGATGTTCTTGTGTCTTTAGCGAGCATCACACTTTTGTACATAGCTCATAGCATCTTGACGCATGGTTGGCCAATAGTATCTGTCTTGAGGGCCTTCGACGCCGGTGCTTTCCCACCGAGAATGGTTCCCACAAATTCCTTCGTGGATTTCTTTGAGTACTAGTTCAACTTGCTCATTATCGACACATCTCAAATAATGTCCCGCAAAGACCTCTTGAATAGCACATTATCTATCAAAACAAAAGTAGAAGTACGAATCTTAAAAGATCTAACATTCTTAACATCGGGTGGAATAGTTCCAAGTTGAAGGAACTCAATTACGAGGTTGGGTCCAAGAAGGTTTAGCATCTTGTGCCCCGATGGGTGGAGTAACCACTTGAGTTTCCTCAACTTGGTCTATTTGTCGGGTACTTAACATAAATGATGGGGATATTATTATGCAACATTGATTTGCAAGTTGAACCCAAGTTGGCCAAGGCGTAAAGCTTCTGCGTTCTCTTCTCTAGGGACTGTTCCAAAGAGAATGATAGAAATTTCGAAGCTAAGACCTTAACCTGTTGGAGGTACAGAGTCATCTTGGAAGGCTTCGCCATATAACTGCCATTAAAATGGTTAGCTAGTAGTTGAGAGTCAACAAATACATTTAAATGTGTAATATCCAAACTTAAAGCTGTAGTTAAACCCATGATTAGGGCTTCATACTCGGCTTCGTTATTTGTTGCCTTTGAATTCACAAGATACGGCTTGAGGTATGATATCACCTTGAGGGGACTTCAAGATTATTCCCAAACCAATCCCTTTAGAATTTGAAGCTCCATCGGTATACAATGTCCAAAATCTAGGAGCAGTTTTACCTTCAAGTTGTTGCACTTCCAGGTTCTACCTCAGCCGCAAACTTGGTGAAGTCGGCTACGAAATCGGCTAGGGCTGCGATTTGATGGCTGTTCTTGGCTCGTACGAAATGTCATACGTGCTCAACTTGATCGACCACTTGGCCAACTCCGCCCGACATCTCTGGCGTTCTCAACACATTTCTCATAGGATAATTAGTTCTAACGGTTATGGAATGTGTTTCAAAATAATGACGTAGTTTGGTAGCGACGGTAGTTAAGGCTAATATCAATTTTTCAAGATGAGAATACCTTGTTTCAAAGCATCAATAAAGACTTACTTACATAGTAAACGGGATCTTGTTCACCTTGGATTTCCTTCACCAATATCGCACTAACAGCATTTTCGAGATACATCTAAGTATAAATAAAGATGCTCACCATGTTCGGGTTTAGCAGCGGGGGTGACATCATCAAGTATTCTTTAAGTTGTTTGAAGGCCGCCTCATGTTGGTCGAGTCCATTGAAAGAGTTTGTTTTTTCTTAATACTTCGTAGAATAACCCGCACTTATCGGATGATTTGGATATAAATCTATTCAAAGCGGCTACTCTACTGTTAACCTTTGCGTCCTTGATGTTCTTAGGGGATTCCAAGTTGAGAATGGCTTTGATTTGTTCGGGACTTGCTTCGATTCCATTCTTGGTCACCATATATCCCAAGAATTTACCTGCTCTAACACCGAAGTTGCACTTCGCCGAATTGAGCATCATGTTGAAGGCTTTCAAGATGTTGAATGCCTCGACAAGGTGCTCCACATGATCCTCAATGTGCTTGGATTTGACCACCATATCGTCTATGTAGACCTCCATCGTCTTGCCAAGTTGGTCTTTGAACATTTTGTTCACTAACCTTTGATAGGTTGCCCTGCATTTTAAGACCAAAGGGCATAGAAATATAACAATATATACCTTACGGAGTTATGAATCTTTGTATCTTCTTGGTCCGAAGGCTCCATTTGAATTTGTTGATACCCGAAAGATGCATCCATGAATGTCAAGATGTCGTGGCCATTTGTCTCATCAACTAGAGAATCAATATGAGGGAGAGGGAATGGATCCTTCCTGGACAGGACTTGTTCAAGTCGGTGAAGTCCACGCATACTCGCCACTTGCCATTCTTCTTCTCCACCACTACAACGTTAGCCAACCACCTTGGGTACTGAACTTCTACGATCATCTTGGACTTCGAAGCCTCTCAACTTCATCCTTTATGATCCGGTTCCGCTCTGGGCGAACTTCCTTCTTTTGACGGACGGGACGGATGGTCGGATCGATGTTCAACTTGTGAGTGATGATGTCCTTGCTTATCCCCGTCATGTCTTCATGCTTCCAAGCAAAACAACATTTCGACTTTTCGGGAACTCGATCAGCTCCTCTTCGATTTCGGACGGTAGGTCTATCCCAACTTGCACTTGGGCCTCAGGATTTGATGCATCAACGGGAACGCTTTTTGTATCGTGCTCCACTACTTCAAGAATGTCCTGGGCCTTTTTCTTTAATTGCTATGCTTGCCGAGGGAGTCGAGCTTGCTTTCATGTTGACCTTGTAGCATTCTTTAGAGACTTCTTTGGTTTCCCTTCAACTTGGCAACTCCCAAGGTGTTGGAAACTTGACGCATTGATGGTAAGTTGATGGCACGGACTTCATGTTGTGGATCCAAGGTCTTCCCAATATAACATTGTACGAGGAAGAGCACTCAATCACACAAAACCTCTCCATGGAATTCATACCCTCTAGGTAGATGGGCAACTTGATCTCTCCATTTGTTTGCTTCACCTCACCACCGAACCCTACCCGGTACGGATGAATTCTTCACCACTTCGGACGAGAGGGATGCCCATATCTTCAAGAGCATGAGTGAAGATGATGTTGACCGAGCCGCCACCATCGATCGAGAATCCGCTTGACCACACAATTAGCAATCCGCACCCGAACAACTAGACCATCATGATGAGGGTCCAACGTGTTGTCCTTATCTTCATCTTCAAAAGAAATGATATGACCATACGTGAAGTCACGACACCTTGAAGGCAATTCGATTGATCTTCCTTAGAGCTTTGGCATGACGCTTGGCGGCAGAGTAAGTTGTGCCGCAAATATGAGACCCACTTTGAAATAACATTTACTACCTTGGTGGGTGGAGGGTGCAACTTTCTCGGGTCTAGACTGTTCTCTGAATCGGGTTCTTTGGATTCACTCCTGACCCTCTTCTTGCCCAACAAATCCTTGAGAAGACCCTTGGACAATAAATGAGCAATCTCCTTCCTCAAGGCGAAACAGTTCTCGGTGGTGTGCCCAAAATCTTCATGAAATGCGCACCACTTGGACTTGTCCTTCCAAGTTGTTGGCTTGGTCATTCTTCTTGGGCCATCTTGCTTTATTTCCAAGATTTCCCATGGCGCACAAGATTCTGCAATGTCCATGAGAAAAGCAATATTCGAAATTTGTGGATAATCATTATCATCACCTTCCCGATCATCATCTACAACATGAATTCTAGAAGGTTCGGTTTTAACGGGGTTTGCCCTGTTGGACTTATAGTGATGGAAATCCGATCGTGTCGGGAGGGTTCAAATAGAGGAGTAGGAGTCCTCCCGGTTGATTTCCCCATTGCCAAGCTGTCCTCCTCCAATCGATGATAGCAAGGCCACAGTTACGATCTCCTCAAGTTGTTTCTTTGGATTCAAATCACCAACTCATTTGTAGAACAATGAGTTCTTCTTCAAGCCTATACGGAATGCTTAGTTCTTTGTGGACACGTCAAGTTGGGTATAGTCACTGCCTCCTTGTTGAACTTTGTGCAAATACTCTTTAAGATTTTCGTTGAGTACATTTGACAATTCTATAAAGATCCTTTGGTCGACTTGTCGAATGCCTGTTACATGAAAATTGGTTAATGAACATATTAACAAGTTGAGCATAAGATGAAATAGAGTTTAGAGGAGCCCTGTTAGCCATTTTAAGGCTGGTCACGACAAAAGTAGAGCCAAAGCCCCCGCAAAAACACGCTTCTTTAAACATAGGAGGGATACTTATGATATCCATTGATTCCCGATACAACAACACATGCTCTGTGGATCGGTACTCCCATCATACTTCTTCATATGAGGACTCGAGAATTTCTTCGGGATTTCCACGCGGCTATTCTTTGGCACAAAACGAGACTCATTGTAGCAAGTTGGAGAGACTTGATGATACGGCAAGTTGACTCCCGAGGGCACGCTCGGAGCAAGCTCCTTAATGGTTTGCATTTCCTTAACAAGTTGGTTCTCTGCGAAAAGAGGAGCATTATTAACTTGAGGTGCGAAAGTATCGAAAGCATTAAAGAAACTTCCCGTTTGCCCCATTGAGGGTGTAGCATAAGTGTAGCAAGATGATAGCGTAGGTTGGCTAGCTGGTAGGCCGAATCTTGGTTGCTCGATTGGAATGGATGTCACAATTGTGCTCTCCGCTGGCAAGGTGTTGGACATAGGGATATCTCCGACATGGCTCGGTCCTGTACCTGCACCAAACAAAGATCTAGGAAGTAAAGGTGAAACCGGAGTGGATACTTGAGTCTCAGCTTGCTTCCCTTTACGCAGACTATCAATGACATTGAATATCATGGTATTCGTATGTTCCTGAGCATCCAACCGATCGCCTATTTTCTTCAACATGTCCGCCATGTTGGACATTATCTCCAAATTGACAGCTTCTGCACTTGGAGGAGGGTTGCCTTGGGCATTGGAAACAGGAGGTGGGCGACTCCCAGCTTGACTGCCGGACGACGGATTAGCCATTTCTACTTGAATAATCAAAGTTTCCCACGGACGGCGCCAAATTGTTTTGGTCAAATTTCAACAAGTGTATTTCGATGAGAAGAAAAGTGACTAAAGTGATATGAATCTAGGTACAATGATTATCAAGTTGAATAGAAATGGACACAAGATGTTTGTTGACTAGGGAAAGCACTTGAACAACTTGTTCGCAGAACGCATAAAACCCGGGAGGATTTGGCTCTGCCTTGACCGAAAGTTTACTAAGTGTTCTTGAGGATTCTGATCTTATGAGCGTATTGAAAGAGACCTTAAGCTAGTGAATCATCTGTGTGCAAAATACAGTGGTATGTCTCTTTTATACCTCTTCACAACGGCTAACTACAAAGAGAATCATGGGCCTATAAACTCGGAAAAGAGGTTGATCCAATAGAGATATTTCCGCCATTCGCTGTTTGAGGGAAAAGATAAGATCCGTTGCTGAAGAAACGTCTTTGACTCAGTCTTTGCTTCCTTTGGCACGTTCCCTATAAAATAGGAATAGCGTAACTGTGTCCCAACCTGTAGAGAACCAAGTTGTAAAAACAGAACAACTCAAGTTGTTAGTACCAAGTTGTTTTAAAGCAAGTTGTAAACATGTTGACTGAAAATGTAGGGCCCAACAATAAATCAATTTGTTCTCCAAAGCCTGTCAAACCGAAGTCAGGATATAATATACTATATAAACAGAATATGCTTCACAATTGCTTTCACGAGCATAAATCAATTTTTTCTTTTGATAAGAAATTTGTCCATATTTAATAATCAACAATAACACCATCAAATATCCTACACAAAAATTCAACGAAATAACCATTTAATCCACAAAAATTAAAAATCAAACACATACATATTCGAAATCAAACATTTAATCAACACATACTCCCTCCGTCCCAGCGAAAAATGCACAAAATGGAGAGGGCACGCAAAATAAGAAATGTGATGTAGGAAAGAGAAAAAGTTTAAATGTTGTGAGTATGAAAAATTAAATAGGAGAGAGAATGAGTGGGAGGTGATGTAAGAAAGAGAATGTTGTGAGTGTAAAAGTAAAGTAGGAGAGAGAATGAGTGGAGAAAATAGTGATTTAAGGTTTCCTTTTTGGGAAAGTGTCTTTTTAAATGAGACGCCCAAAAAGGAAATTTGTGGCTTTTGAGTTGGGACGGAGGGAGTATATATAAATCACCCACTAAATCTAAAAAAAAAATTAAAGCTCTAAAATTATTTTCAAATCTAGATTTATATTTTACTTAATGAGAGAGAGAAAATCAAAGGAGAGATTTGAGGGTTTGGGATACTTACCCAAGGACAGAGAATTAAAGCTTGATGGATGAAGAATGGAGATTGGAGTCGGTGGTCGTCGCTGGGAACCGGAACGGAAGTGGGCTCGTCGTCGTCGTCTCGTGCGTTAGACTTGGAAACAGAAAGACTGAAAGTGACTAAGTGAGTTACAAACGCCTGTAACTTATTTTTGTGGCGGGGTTTACTTTACTAATACTAACTTCACCTCCCTTTCTAAACATTCAATCTTTTTGAGGATGCTCTTAGTAAAAAAAAATTTTTTTTTTTAACCGGTAAAACAATTTGACCCGGTGCACGTGCACCCGCACCCTACACTAGATCCGCCCCGGGTGTGTGGCCTGAATGCGGCCACGTCCTCCTGTTTCGGGATCAAAGCCCAAGATTTATTGGATCCAGTGTGTGACCCACCTCGAATCTAATTAATCTCGATCATTGATCTCAAAATAGAAGACGTGACTCATGAATATAGCCCCACTCTATAGCGGGATAGCAAAAGCTCGGGAGTAGCGGTCCCTTGTCCGTGATGAGACCACTGAAGACAAATAAAATCATGCTTGAACATCTTGACAAACTCTTGTCTGTAATTTAGGTTTATGATGAACTGAAATTTCAAGTGAGGAATGCTGATTTCTCTAGTTTATTGGCTTGTTAATACTATATACTCCATCCGCCCCATAATACGATACATATTATGGGAATATGATAAAACCGAGATATCAAACAGTATAAGCTTAAACAGTTGATTCAGCAGAATACAATAGCGTATGGTACAAGTAGATCACATCAAAATGTACATAAAATTAAATTTATTTATCGAAATAAATACTAACAAATTTTCGTTTTATACGTGTATCTCCCCTTTCCTTTGAATGTCTACACGACTTGGTTCTCTAGCGGTTTCATCTCTTTTAGTTTGCTTTCATGTGCATCTACCAATTCATGCTGCATAGCCTGTCAAAATAAAGACGCCAAGATATGTATACGATTTCAATTACAGTAAGGCATAAATGAAAGCCAAGGGAATATCTATGAAACTAAAGAAGCGGCCTCGATCATATAATGTACCCCATCCATCCCAGAACAAGTACTGCCGCAGTTGACTTGCAAACTTTTTTAAAGAATGTGTTTTATTTGTTTGGAACAGATCAAAAATAAAAGTGAGACAGTTAGTACGGGACAGAGGGAGTAGTATGAAAGAGATTTGGCGAAAAAATGAACCTCCAACAACTTGTATTGTCTCTTCTGTTGCAAGTAACACGAAATTCTTTCCTTCTCTTGCTCAATGCATCTGTCCACCTGAATTTTCAATAAATAAATAAATTAAAATGGTGAATATAACTTCATTTTTTCATAAATATATTGTAACTTTTCTCGGTAAACCTTAAGCATGTAATCCTTGTAGGACTCGATTGTAACCCATTTTGAGGCTTTTTCACCATAAAACTCAGCAGAGCTTTTGACCAAAGCTCCTTCAAAGTCTTTCTCGTAATATTTCTTTGAGTCCTCTCCCATCTCAACGTAGATATCCAATACTTTTTTCACAAGGGCTTGATCTATCTCTTCTCCCTTACGCTCACGGTCAATCTAATAAGAATTACCCATAATTCGCCTTCGGTTTAACTATAAATGGCCAAAAGAATATACATCAGTCAATCATAAATCTTACCATAGTCAATACTGCATCTTTAACTCGATCATTTAGTTCACCATAGACCTAAAACACACAAACAAAGAAATGCAGAGAAATATAATCATCACCAAAATATATACTCCCTCCGACCCAATAAAAGCTTCACTAATTACCCAAAAGGGCGTCCCGTTAATTACCCAAAAGGGCGTCCCGTTAGAAGCTTCATCTTTCCTTTTTTGGCAAAGAATCTTTACTATTTCCTCCACTCATTCTCTCTCCTACATTATTTTAATACTCACAACACCATTATAATTTACTATTCCCTCCACTAATTCTCTCTCCTATTTTCAAATTACACTCACAACATTTTTTTTCCCTCCCATTTTCATAATTTGCGTGCCCACCCAAAAGGGTGAAGCACTTATTGGGACGGAGGGAGTATATATATATATATATATAAACTTGGAGTTATATTTGTTTTACCAGATTATAGAAGGCTAAGTAGCTAGTTCCCAGGACAGAAGGAAGCTTAGATTTTGGAACAAAGTATCTATTGAGATAGTTCAAGAATCTTGAGAGCCATCTGGTGAAAATTTTGTGATTCTCCCATCGTTTCACTAGTTCTTGTAATAGAATCTCGTCTTTCTTATCCCGTAAATTTGGCAATGCCTGCATGAAGGGAAATGAATAGGAGTTGCTTATACTTTTAGAACTCCGTTCTTTTAAATAGTAGACCAGACAAGTTCCTAGAGATGTCCAGACCTTGGATGTGATGTAGTCTTCAAAGGTTTTCTTTTGCCGCGTGTACAATTTTTGAGCTCCCGGACCCATTTGATCAGGGTGACAAATTTCGAAAGCGATTCTTATAAACAAAAGTTAGGGAAATAACTTGGATGAACAAATTTATTAAGTTTGGCAAAACAAAAGTAATAGCCAGATTGCTTCATGAATTTTCTAATGAGATAGAATTATTACAAGAGTGGTTCATTGCCAAAGATATCATATGGATATAATATAAAGGCCCTTGGTCAAAATGTTGAGAGCAGTATTCAAATATAGGAAGCAGAACACCTTCATAGAGATGGAGTCTGAGTCACAAAGATGGAGTCTGAGTCTGGTTCCATCTTAAAATCAATTGATAATTATAAAAGTAACCCAAGATTTATATATATATTGAAGGAAATGCTTGTCAATTCTCAACATGGTATATGTGCTTCAACACTCCTAGGTCGGGGTGTCACGCTTTCGACACCTCCAGACATCTGACACGTCTTGATATACCTAGGACACACCAAAAGTGTCAAAATTCTTAAAGTCTGAGGTTTCACCTTAAAATCAATTGGTGATATGGGGAGTGGCCCATGATCTTTATATATTATAGGCAAGGTTTGTCAATTCCCAATGTGGGATAATTTCTCTAACAAAAATATGAAGGGGTCAAAATGCAAATAAATTTAAATGAAGTCTAGGTATTAGTAATACCCCTAAAATACAAAACTAGTATTTTCGGACTTCGCAACGAAGATATTCATCTGTAAAATAATCGAAAAGTTTACAAGAAGTTGAGAGAAGGGCAGCGAGATAAAAGTAAACTTCAAGGGAACAGTAAAATTTATCTAAATTTCAAGAATGGGCAGTGAAATTAACCGCATCATATGGTGAGTAGCATGTATGTAAACATATACTCCCTCCGTCCCTAAATGTTTGTCCCATTTCCCCTTTTCCTTTGTCCCAAAAAGTTAGTCTCATTTCCAAAATTAAAGCTTCAAAATCACTAAATTTTCAAAACTTGTAACACTTAGGGACGGAGTATTACATAACGGCGGTGCATATTATCAATAATTTTCAAAGCGTTCGTAAAAATAACCAAAATTAAAGCTTCAAAATCACTAAATTAAAATGTTTGAAAAGTCAAATGGGACAAACATTTAGAGACGGAGGGAGTAAAATAGTAAGTTTCCCCTTACTGTTTTTTACCTCATTTTTTCCATCCTACCTTATTATACTCGCAACACCTACTACACTAACATTTTTATTTAATTCTCGTACCCTACTATACTATACACTAGATTTCATTAAAGTACGAAGGAGAGTATGATTGGTAGTATGGGGGTGTGTATAACATCACAAGCTACATTAGCTCATTCTAACATGCAACACAATCCACATTAGCTCCTCGTCTACTCTACGAAAGCTGAATCCCAAATATTTCATTCTCGAGTTTGTAAATTCTGCGACTGTTAATTGATTTGCAAAACCCTCCCACACCAGAGATTGCTATGAATATAATGGCGAAACCTTTGTCCCTACCTATCAAAACCTTTGTCTTATAATGTTAGTCTCATTTCTAAAATTAAGGTTTCAAAATCAAACGAGACTATCATTTTGGGTTGGGGCAGGGGGAGTATGTTGAAAAGGCATAAATGACACTTATTATATGTCTGGAAAGAGTAATCAAATCAAGAACAAAAAAAAAAATAAATTATATAATTTCCTAAATTTCAAATTTGGGGAAACAAAAAGAAAGAAGAATTGATATACTCCTTCCGTCCGATTTAATGTTCTTAGTTTGACTGAGCACGGAGATTATGTAATAAAGCAAAAAAACCTTAAATAGACACATACTAAAAACTAAAAAGGAAAGTAAGAACCAATCGGAAAAGGAGGGAGTATATAGAGAGGATACGTATAGAACTTCATGTAATCTTCAGAAGAAAATTGATTTGTGGGAAGTCCATCAATGATGGCAATTAATCTGTCAACAGCTTCCTGCAAAACTGGCCATCCTTCTTCAAAGCTCATTCCTTTCTTCTTTTCACCTTCCATGGCTGCCATTTATGGCTCTGGTTTTACACTAGCTTTGAATGGCTTCTGCTGCACTGTTGAAGACAAGTAATGGCTGATTGATTTTTGAGGGTTCCCAGTCTGTGTTTTGTTGATTGAAAATTTTGTTTGGGATTCAAGTTTTCTTTTCTTGGTATTGCATTAATTTGAATGGGAACCTTCCTTTGGGGTTCTAAAACTCAAGAGGTCAATGGCAGAACTTGCTGGTTGTTTACCCAAATAAAAAAGTGGGGCCATGAATAATCTATGCCTCTTATCTGGATCTGATGTGATTCTTATCTGAATTTGATGTGATTGTGAAATATATATTTGGGCCTATTGGACCTAATGGGTCAAATGGTTCAGGATGGGTCTTATATGTCAAGGATGTCAAGGGCATGTAAAGTGAATGATAAAGGTGACCCCTCTTTGATTGCGAGAATTACTTTGGCGACAAAAATAAGTGGAAGCGTGAGAATATGCAGTATGCGAGAGGTACCCGTGGCAGAAAGCGGCATGACGAGTGGAACCATTAGGCGACAAGTATAGGGCGACTAAATTGATAGAATTAGCGACAATATGAGTGTGGTTCTCACCTTGGGATTGTCGCCTGGCGACAATTATGACTGGTGACTGATACGTGATTAAGATGCTGCCATATGTATACCCACTACAATCGTCAGAATAGTGTGATGTGACAAGGTGAGCAGTGATTTCCCACTAACTTTGGGGTGGTTGGCATGATATCTTGGATGATTGACATGTGTCCCCCATGTGCAAGGCACATGGTTGCATGGTAGTATATAAACATTATTTGTAAGTTTTACTCTCTCACTTACTCTAAGCTCTCTCTCTCTAAAGTTTCCATTATTAATCACCTTCCTTGCAAGCAGTCAATTATTCTCACGCCGGAGGGGTTTTACCGGAGCCACTCCCGATTTAGTTCACCTTATTTGCTTGTGTGTAGGAGACGCAGTTGACCATTCAAAGAAGGACCAGTCGGAGTATCCTCCATTGTTGTTGTTCGGTTCAGCTCCTGTACAACACATTTTTCCGTGTAGCATCAGCTGGTTCCGTTGCCGGGACCTAAACGTTCTTCTTTGGGTGGTTTGGTGGAGTTTGGAGGTTGTTGGTGGCTGTTCGGTCGTGGGTTTGAAGGTGGCGTACTGTTCTTGTTCTTTGGTGGAGCCCAGAAAATCTTTTGTTGTCAGTGGCTGTTGTTGTCAGCTTTGTTGTTGGTGTAAATCTGTTTGGCTTGAAGTTTAGGGTGGATTTGCAGTTCGTAAGTGTCAGAAGCCTTGCTTAGTGGCTGTCAGCGCTTGTGTTTTCTGGTAGTGTAAATTTGTTTGGTTTGTTGAAGTTTCTGGTGAATTTGTAGTTGCAGTAAAGGGGATATTGTTGTCAAAAGGGGTGTTTTTAAAGTTGTTAGATTTGTGGTTCTGTTTGTAAAAGGTGTTGTTTGGCTTGAAGTGTTTGTTGGGAATATCAGTTTGTCTGTTTGTAAGTTGTTGTGATGGGCCAGGACAAAGCTACCCCTTCTAAGGCGGCCCAAAATCTGACTTTGGCAACCCCAAACCCAAAGGAAGCTCGTGCTGGGGCGGGATCTGATAGAGATATGGAGGTGCACACCTCTCAGACTGACTCTAGCGTCAAGCGGGCTAGAGGGCGGGATGAGAGGGTGAGAGTTGAAAAGGCGAAGGCTGTGGAGGAGGGGCAAATTCCCACTCAATCGAAGGGTGCAGAGGCGAGAGCTAAGGCGGATAGATTGAGGGCAGATAATGAAATGTTGCTGCGAGTTCTCGCCAATAATCAGCAACTGAGGGAATTGAATATGGAGCCTTCCCGTATTCCTCAGGAGTTGTTGGCCGGCGAGGCGGAGAGGGCCCCAGTTGTTGAGCGGGAGTGAGAGGCCAGTATTAGTGTGGTTAATGAGCCAAGGCGGGCGAGAGACATGCTGCCGCCGAAGGAAAAGACCAGAGATCATAGGCAGGATCGTGCTAAAGCGATATCAGAGGGGGCCGTTGCTAAGAGGAAAGATGATGGTTTGGAAGTGGGAAGAAGGAAGAGGGAGAAGATATACCATAAATCAGGCAATTCCAGGGAGCAATCTTATTTCTTTGAATATGAAAGTGACGAGTCAGGCAGTGGTTCAACGTATGATAAAGAGTATGTTCCCAGTCAAACCAAGCATTCTGAGGAGAGGTCGCATTCATCGCGACATTCTGACAGGCGGCATCGAGATGAAGAGTCACCGCGGGATAGGGAGCGGAGGCGACAAGAAAGGAAGGATAGGGAGTACGAGAAGGAGAAGGAAAGGAGAGACGCTAAGGCGGAAAAAGCGGCAGAGGCCGAGAAAGTTGTTGAAGCGTTGAAAGTCGCAGAGTTGGCTAGGGCTGCTGAGATTGAGAAAGCAAACAAAGAGGAGGAAGAAAAATGGAAGAGTGAGATGGCAGAGATGGCCAAGAAGATAAAGGAGTTAGAGGTGGGAACAAAGTAGGTTGAAGAGAAGAAATCTTTTCTGGCCCCATTTGTTAAGAGTATCAAGAGTGTCGCCCCAGATCTAAGTTTCTGCATGCCAAATTTGTCAAGTTACTCTGGAAAGTCTAGGGCGATAACCCATGTAGGCGGATTTGAGGCGACAATGTCTCTGTTGATTGAAAATGAGGCGATTTTATGTCGAGCTTTGGTGAGCACTTTGGCAGATCATGCTTTCGAGTAGTTTTTGGCGCAGCCCGAAGAGTCGATAACTGGTTATCAAGATTTTAAGGAGAAGTTTTAAGCAAGATTTAGTGCATCAGGGTCGCAACCAGTGCAGAAGACAGAGTTGTGCAGCATCAAGCAGAAAGAGGGAGAGGGGGTTGCAAGCTTTACGAACAAATTCATGGGAGTGGCAAATCAAATTGCTGATATCAGCCAAGGTGAGATAATTATGTTGTACAATACTAGTTTGCAGCCAGGTCATTTTAAGCAAGAGTTGGGTATGAGATTACCAAGAACTACCGGGGAATTGTATGAGAGAGTCAGGGGATTTTGTGGTGGTGTGAAGGACCAGGAAATGAAGGGGACTCATGCGGCAAGTTCGGCGGCAAAGAAGGTGGTGAAGGAAAGGGTGGAAGTAGTGCGAAATGATAGGAGGGGATCTGGCGGTAATCGGGGCGCAGGTCAGGCAGGAGGTAGTGGAGGCCGTGGGTATGACCGTTATGGTGGCCAAAATGATCAGCCAAGAAGAATCATTAAGTACAGCAGATTGAACACTCCAATTAGCGAGATTTTGAAGAGGGTGAATCTACCTGAGCCGTTTCCCATTAGGGAAGGATCTGAGGGAGCTAGGGACCAAAGCAGTTATTGTGAGTATCATAAAGATAGGGGGCATAGAACTGATGATTGTTATAATTTGAGATGATTGATTCAGGGGCAGATTAATAGGGGTGGTTTGAAGGAATATTTGGAGGAGAACGTTGGGCAAGATGATCAGCGAAGGCCGGAGAGAAATCTGGTAGATGTTATTCATGACCCGTCGCCCAGCGTGTCCCAACTGAACAATCAAATCATGACTTTGTCGCATACTTTTGATGTTCCTCAATTTCCCGCCAGACAAGATAGGGTAATCAATTTCTCCAGGCGAGAATTGGCTGTTACTAAAAGTCATGGGAGTCAGCCTATTATTATCACGATGTATCCAGGCAACAACATAGTGCAGCTAGTCATGGTGGATTCTGGAGCGAGCAGGAATGTGCTTTATTATGACGCTTTTAAAAGGATGAATTATACGGAGGCTAATTTGGTGCCCTATAAGGGATATCTTGAAGGTTTCACCAATCATGCAGTCAAGGTTAAGGGGACAATTATGTTAGATGTGGAGATCGGCGAAGGGAGATTGGCGAGAAGCGAGAATGTTGAGTTCATGGTGATTGATCTCGTTTCCCCTTACAATGTAATAGTGGGAATTCCATTCATGTTGAGCTTTGAAATGGTTTCTATCAATTCCCCATCAGAGAGTGAATTATCCTACTCTCAATGGGATAGGTTGTTTGAAAAGAGAGGTGATCACGGTGATAAGGAAGAAAAAGGAAATGCAAAAGGCTAAGGCAGAAAGTACGAATTATATGACTACCAAGCTTGTTTCCAACCAATTGAGGATAAACGTGGTTGAGATTGTGGAGGTTGAAGAAGATGTTGATTGGATTGTGACAGATAGTATGAGGAATGGCACAGCTATGGTAGTTGCAGTGGCCAGGGAAATTCCAGAGTTGGCGACAGTGGAGGTTGAAGATATGCATGAAATGGAGGTGATGGAAGACCGAGAATATGGTGTGGTTGTTGAGCGAGAACCTTTGAATGAAGTGGTTGTGTGGCGAGAACCTGAGGACGATGCTCCTGATCAGGAAATTGATGTGGCAGAGTTGCGGGAATTTGAGCCTGATGTGGCTGAATGGAATGATGACGCCGGCGAAAATTATTTGGCAATGGAAGTAGTAAATGTGGCCCATAATTTAAGTTATGCGAGAGTTGTGAGACTTGTGCAAATGGATGAGCCAAGGATTGAAGAAATTGTTGAGGAGGATGTTGAAGAGTTTATGGATGAGTCTGACGATGACTATGAAACCATTGAGGTAGAGGATTCACAAGGGAGGCCTACTGGGAATGTCTTTGCTGATCCCAGGAAGGCAATTGTCGCCAAGGGAAATAAGAGGAAAATAATAGAGGTTGAAACCCTACAAGTGCGGGATGATCCTAATATAAAGGCGGTAAAAGAGTTGGAGGAGGTGGAAATTAACTGTTATTTTCCATAGCAGAGGATAAAGATTGGTAAGCTGTTGTCGCGGGATGAGCGGGAATGCCTGATTGAATTTTTGAAGGAAAATTTGGAGGTATTTGCTTGGAGGCCTGAAGATATGAGAGGGATTGATGAAAATGTAGCTATGCACTATTTGAATGCTGATCCTAATGTAGAGCCGTTTAAGCAGAAGGTGAGGCATTTGTCGCCCGAGAAAGAGTTGGCAGTGTTGGAGGAAGTTGAGAAGTTGTTAAAGGTGGGAATAATAGAGAAGATTCAATACCCCATTTGGTTGGCTTGTCCAGTTATGGTGTTAAAGTCAAATAAGAAGTGGAGAATGTGCATCGATTTTACTGATTTGAATACGGCATGCCCAAAGGATTGTTATCCTTTGCCAAAAATTGATAAGTTGGTGGATTCTATTGCTGGCCACAAGGTTTTTAGTTTTATTGATGCTTACTCTGGATATCATCAGATCAAGATGGTTGAGGAGGACCCCAAAGGGAAATTTTTGCTATAAGATGATGCCATTTGGTTTGAAGAATGCGGGGGCAACATATCAAAGGATGGTTAATGAGGTGTTTAAGTCATAGATTGGGCAGAATATTGAGGCATACATTGAAGATATGGTGATCAAGTCCAAGGAGAATAATCATTTGCTGGATCTCGCCGAAACTTTCGAGAATTTGAGAAGAAATTCCATGAAGTTGAATCCTAGTAAGTGTACGTTTGGTGTGACGGCGGGAAAATTTTTGGGGTTTTTGGTGAACAGGCGCGGGATTGAGGTCAACCCGGAGAAAATTCAGTCTTTGCTGGACATGTCGCCTCCAACGACATTCGCGAGATCCAACGGTTGAATGGCAAAATAATCGCCTTGGGGAGGTTTATTTCTAGGTCTGCAGAAAGGTGTTTGCCCTTGTAAGTACCCAAATCCGGATCGTCAAAATTCGTCAGAAAGTTAACCGAAATCCATTAACTGCCCCGCTCCAGGTTAACCGGAGCTCGTTAAACTCCCCGTTGCCAAGCCAACGAGACATCCCGGGACTGCCCCGTGCTTCCCGCCGTCGAAACGTACTTAACACACGTCATCGCACGTGAAAGTACGGCTTTCCCTGAAAAACACACTTTTCGGCACTTTCCGGGGGCGTTTCGGACATTTTCCGGACTGTTATTTTAAAAACGGACAAAATCAGGACCGGGGAACGAACTCCCATACCTTTGGTGAGTCATGGGACACGTGGCAGCCATGCCACAGCCCTCCCGTCACCCTTCAATCACAAATCAAGCTGAAAAGATCAAAATACCCCTGGATTTCAGTCAAAGTCCGGCCGGACTCCCTGTGCAAATTTTCTGAAATTGCCAAAGAAGCCCTCAAAATTCCAAAATACCACAAAACCCTGGAAAACAGTCTAAGTCCGTCCGGACTCTTACTGCATTTTTCACCTATAAATAGAGGTTGCTGTCAAAGCCAAAAGGAGGAGGATTTTACACCAAAAAAATCACCACAGCCTCGGCCCTAAGCAGTTTCACCCCCTCCCGAGCCCCCGTTTGTCTCGATTCACGTGAAACTTACGTATTTCGATCAAATACGCCCCTCACCACTCCGAAACATCGTTTCAAACTACTTTCCGTGTCCCGTACACATCCCCGAGCCAAAGGAGTCGACCCTAGCCATAGGTATAACTCCTTCTCTCTAAATCTCTCGTTTCATCTCGGTTTACGCGCCAGTTGCTACAACCGTTTCGAACAACGTTATTGAAATGTAGACGCCTCCGTCTAACGGGGTCCGATACATTTTAGCCCCTCGATCCTCTTCTCTTCCCGTAAGAGAAGTAATCACGGGTTAAAACGGCGTCCGACCCCGTTCCGTTTACTTTTTATGTCATTTACCATTCCGGATCGATCGATCCGTCGATCGTCACTTACTTTCTGTCATTTACAATTCCGAGCCATTTTGGCTCGTTGATCGTCATTTACAATTCCGAGCCGTTTTGGCTCGTTGATCGTCATTTACAATTCCGAGCCGTTTTGGCTCGTTGATCGTCATTTACAATTCCGGATCGTTTGATTCTGTTGATACTGCTTTAAATACTGTCATTTACAAAGTCCGACCCGTTTGGATCGTGATAGTATTTACTTTTCAAAGTCCGAGTCACAACCCGATTCGTTGATTGCATGTCATTTAATACGCGTTTTTCCCGTAAAAATCGTTAACAATGTAATGCCCGGTTCAAAACCGGAGTTCGTCCTTCGAACTCTCTTTCAAAACGCGCGAAATGACGTTTGGCCTCCAAACGCTCATCTTCAAACTAAAAGCCGCCATTTGACACATAAAATCATTTAATACGTTTTTCCCGTAAAAATAGTTAACAATGACTCGCCCGGTTCAAAACCGGAGTTCGTCCTTCGAACTCTCTTTCAAAAGATCAAAATCGACGTTTGCCACGCAAACGCTCATTTCAAACTCAAAACCGACGTTTGTCATTCAAACGCTCGTCTTTTCAAACAAAGTCACCTAATCAATCTGCCGACATTCAAACCAAGATTAAGCTTGTCATTCAAGCCCCCATTTCAAAACACACACACACACACACACACACGTTTTCGAGAAAGGTAGAAAGACTCGTCATACGAGGTGTTTCGGGTGATCTCGTAATACTCTTCCCGAAACGTAACGTGACCTCCGAACCTAACAATCTCTGGTACTCAAAGCTTTTTACTCGTTTTGCTACCAATAAAAATGATCCCCTGTTTTCAAAGCCTTTTCCTAAGTTTTTGCTACCAATAAAAACGACACCATTTTCACAATAGCCGTTTCTCAACGTTTGGGCTCAAAATACAAAAAACCGCGTGGCGACTCCTCATTTTCCTTCCCATGAAGCGAGGTCTCAGACACCAACCCCCCGCGAAAGACAACCGCCCTTTCCGCGCCCCGCGCGCGAAAGGTCCGGGTAATTTCAGTTGGCGACTCCGCTGGGGATAGTGATACTTTTTTCAAAACTACCGTTGTTTTCTAAAAAGCCTTCCGTGGGTCAAACTTTCGTTTACCCTTCCTCGTTTTCGTGTGTGTGTTCCTTTAAACCTCGAACGGTTTTTTTTCAAAGGCATTACATTGTCAACTTTTCAAAATCATACCATGTTTGTGCATCCCCATTCATGTTTGATTTTCATTGCTGTCTTTTGAACTGCGCATCATAATGCTTTAAGACACATTCTGAAAAATCTCTGTTTTACTCAGAAAAAAGGAATTTTAGTGACCGCACACTACGCGCACTTGCTGCCTCGGAACACCGCACTTCACGTGCACTTGCTGCCTCGGTACACTGCACACTACAACCCGTAACTCGGGATGGCCTTATCAGTTGCACCTCGATTGGCCTGCCAGATGCCTTTCGGGGGCGCACGGGTGTGAATGTGTGCCCAAATTTTTGTTGGATTCACGCGAGTTTGAAGACATCCGGTTTAATTTGAAAAACGGAGTCGCCACGCCATTTTGATTACCTCAAAACTTTGAAAAAAAGGTTTTATGGGTTCGGAGGTTAAGTTACCCCTTGGGAAGAACGGATCGTCGTTCACCCAAGGTGCCTTGCCGGAGCAAGTCTCCCATGATTTCATTAATCGTGCTTGCTTGCGTGCTTTCTTGTGTGCATGTGTTTGAAAATAAGGAGGGAATGTCCCAAGTCGTCTTCCGGACGTACAAACCATTTGTTGGTTGTCGCTCGGGATTTCTTGGATTTTATGTATTCGGGATTATGATCCCGCCCTCATCTTGGACTTGTGATCATCGCATTTTTTAGACCTTGGGACTTGCGTGATCGAGAGAATGACTCTCTTTGTAGTAAAAAATGAGGTTCTTTAGAAAAGGAGGGTCCTTAGCCCATCAATCCTACACTTTAAGATGGTCGAGCTCGTATAGATGCTTCATACTCATCTTAAGTGATAATCGGAGATATAGGGTTCGAAGGTGTCCCTTTCTAAAGAGATTATGAAACCTTTATGGAAGGAACGATGTAAAGATAGGATCTTTTACACCGGTCCGTTCCTAGGTTGCTAATGGGGGAATGGGGGAAATGTATGTAAAAATGACACTTTAATGAAAAGATGACATTTTTGGGTTGCAAATGATGCACTTGATTCAAAAAAATGATCTTTATTGCAAATGATGCATAAAGATATGATTTTTATGCAAATGATGCATTTTGTTGAAGAAATTGGCATTCATTATGCAAATGATGCATAAAGATTGCATTTTGAAAAAGCATATGATGCTAATTTATGGTAAAGACATGGTCTTTAAAGCAAATGATGCTTGGAAAAGGGATTTTGAATGTAAATGATGCATTTTGATTGAAAAGATTTGATTTTTATATGCAAAGGATGCATAAAGATGACATTTTTATTGGAAAATGGGGGGTTTTGGGTGCAAAGGATGCACCTTTATGGGTGAAAGACTACATTTTTATGACAAATGATGTCTAATGCATGCAAAAGGGGAAGGGGGAATATAAAGATGTGATCTTTAATCTACCAAGTCCCAAGCAATATAAAGACAATGCAATGAGCAATTTATAAAGCAATTAGGATGCGAGGTTAGGGCGTGCGAGGTTACCAATGGCTTCCTTCTTCTTTGGATGGAGCTAGGAGGAGAGGTTGATCTTGGATCTTCAAGGAGGAGGGAGGGAGCTTCTTGGCCTTCTTCTTCACCTTCTTGGATCTTCAACAGCCTCTTGGGAGTATTATGATTTTGTGAGTTGATTTTGTTGTGTCAATTGTGTGTGTTGTGTGTTGAAATGGGTAGAGGAGGGCTCTATTTATAGGCAGTCTGGAAATCGCCAATGAGGCCGTGCGGCTAGGGACCTCCAGCTAATGCAGCCGTGCGGCATTATCCATTGTGACTCAGCATTTCTAGAACCATGCAAGGTGGCAAATTCTAGAAGGTTCTTCCTAATTAAGAAAAACGTGTTTCTTAATTAGGAAGGCTCCTCTTCAGCCTTTAATTAATTTGGGACTGTTCCGGAATATTTCCGGAACACTAGGAAGGTCCGGGGAATTACCGGAAAACTTACCGAAATTGCCGGGAAATTTAACCGGAAGGCATAAGCCAGATTTGGGTACTTACAACGGGGTCGTCCCAAACATCCCATCCTAGCCCGTGTAAGCCATGCACTCTTTGTGTCACACTTTGTCCAAGACCCCGGTTGGTTTTTGGCTTAGCTCGTGTCATAAAGCCTAAGTGTATGTTTTTACGCCGGGCTCCGCCCCGAGTCAAGCTCGAGAGGATGAGACCAAAGGTCGTTCCCGACCCGAAGTCTCGAGCTCTTCAGCCTTGACTTTGATGCGGAGCTCTGCTGAAAAATATACCCGAAGGTTCAAGGTGACGCCGTGTCACCAAACCCTCACCGTATCCACCGTGCCAGCCACAACTTGGCCAACGCCAAAAGCTAAGGTCCCTCGCGCAAGCGAGTCAGGAGAGGTCATGCCAAAATTTTGGCACGATCCCCGCCTTAACTTAAGGACGTTGACTTCGACTGTGGCCCGTGCGTCACATACGTTGAAAGTTTGCGTGATCAGCTAGCCTTAAGTTCACTTTTTCCTTTGTCGGTGGAACTCGCTTGCCTTATAGGACCTCGCTCGGGATAGTCCGTCCCGAGAAAGATGATCTACAATGGAAACGAGGGGCTTATAAGCATAGTGATGAGATCCACTGATTAGAGCTCTAGGATTAGTTGCGAAAAAGAAGACCCTCTCTTTTCCAACCGATTAGGACTCTGAAAAAATGCGTTTTAAGTAAACATTAATCGGTAACTGCACATTGCACAAGCCCAAAACCTTGATCCAAATCCTCCCTTTCCGAAGCCTAAACCCTTCATTTCGTTCCCTGCAGCGAGCAGAAAGTGGTTCAGATTTCCGGGTCAGCGCCTTGCCAGGATCACCGTTACGGCAGCGTCAGACAGTTCTTCGGTTCCCTCAGTTCCCTTAGCCAGAATTTCCGACATGTCTAGCTCACCGAGAAATCGTGACGGGGAAGGACCCCCGCCACCGGCAACAGATATGAGTTTGGAAGAAGCCATCCGGGCTTGTGAGGTTCACAAGAGGCAGAAAGAAGATCAGCAGAATTTCGTGGTACAGCTTCTGAATGAGTGTGGTATAGCAGCTATCCCCCAGTCAGACGGTACTTTCGTCCTGGTCGAGGATGACGATTCCCCGAAACCAGTTCACCAAACCTTCAACCAGGTTCCTCCCCGCCAACTTACGGGATGACTTCTAACCAAGGAAACAGTCGACCTAGGCTTCACATTGCCACCTCCCAGGGCAACCCTGTCATATTTGGCCAGGCCAGTGTGTAAGTACCCAAATCTGGCTCATGCCTTCCGGTTAAATTTCCCGGCAATTTCGGTAAGTTTTCCGGTAATTCCCCGGACCTTCCTAGTGTTCCGGAAACATTCCGGAACTGTTTTTAATTAATTTAGGGCTGAAGGGGATCCTTCCTAATTAAGAAACACGTTTTTCTTAATTAGGAGGAAAGGTTCTAGAATTTGCCACCTTGCATGGTTCTAGAATGCTGAGTCATTGTGGATAATGCCGCACGGCTGCATTAGCTTGCTGTCCTTAGCCGCACGGCTTCATTAGGCTTATCCAGACTGCCTATAAATAGAGCCCTCCTCTACCCATTTCAACACACAATTGACACAACAAATCACCCACAAACACTCCTAATACGTGAAGAATACTGCTGGAAGTTCAAGATGGTGAAGAAGAAGGCCAAGAAGCTCTCTCCCTCCTCCTTGAAGATCCAAGATCAACCTCTCCTCCTAGCTCCATCCAAAGAAGAAGGAAGCCATTGGTAACCTCGCACGCCCTAACCTCGCATCCTATTTGCTTTATAAATTGCTCATTGCATTGTCATATATTGCATATTATCTTGCTTGGGACTTGGTAGATTAAAGATCATATATTTATATTCCCCCTTCCCCTTTTGCATGCATTAGACATCATTTGTCATAAAAATGTAGTCTTTTCCCATAAAGGTGCATCCTTTGCACCTAAAACCCCCATTTTCAAATAAAAATGTCATATTTATGCATCCTTTGCATATAAAAATCAAATCTTTTCAATCAAAATGCATTCTTTGCATCCAAAATCCTTTTTCCAAGTATCATTTGCTTTAAAGACCACGTCTTTACCATAAACTAGCATCATATGCTTTTCAAAATGCAATCTTTATGCATCATTTGCATAACGAATGCCAATTTCTTCAACAAAATGCATCATTTGCATAAAAATCATATCTTTATGCATCATTTGCAATAAAGATCATTTCTTTGAATTAAGTGCATCATTTGCAACCCAAAAATGTCATATTTTCATTAAAGTGTCATTTTTACATACATTTCCCCCATTCCTCCATTAGCAACCTAGGAACGGACCGGTGTAAAAGATCCTATCTTTACATCGTTCCTTTCATAAAGGTTTCATAATCTCTTTAGAAAAAGGACACCTTCGAACCCTATATCTCCGATTATCACTTAAGATGAGTATGAAGCATCTATACAAGCTCGACCATCTTAAAGTGTAGGATTGATGGGCTAAGGACCCTCCTTTTCTAAAGAACCTTATCTTTGACTACAAAGAGAGTCATTCTCTCGATCACGCAAGTCCCAAGGTCTAAAAAATGCGATGATCGAGGGCGGGATCATAATCCCGAATACATAAAATCCAAGAAATCCCGAGCGACAACCAACAAATGGTTTGTACGTCCGGAAGACGACTTGGGACATTCCCTCCTTATTTTCAAACACATGCACACAAGAAAGCACGCAAGCAAGCACGATTAATGAAATCTTGGGAGACTTGCTCGCAAAGGGCACCTTGGGTGAACGACGATCCGTTCTTCCCAAGGGGTAACTTAACCTCCGAACCCATAAAACCTTTTTTTCAAAGTTTTGAGGTAATCAAAATGGCGTGGCGACTCCGTTTTTTCAAATTAAACCGGATGTCTTCAAACTCGCGTGAATCCAACAAACAAAATTTGGGCACACATTCACAGTTTGGCGACTCTTTGGGAAATCCCAAAGGAGAAAAGCTTTTATTTTCAAAACAAAAAATCGATACTCGGTATATAGGTGGAAACCACTTACCCTTCCTGTACACTCCACGATGTGGGAGTTGGGATAACCGGTGGTTTAACAATCCACGTACCAGTATCCCTTTTCGAAAAAACAATTTTGAAAAAAAATAAAAGAAAACTTTTCCCTTTGAGCGGGTTAGACTCCCGTCGCCGATTTTATTAATCATGCTTGCTTTCTTTACCATGCATTGCATCATTTGCATCTTGGAATCTGTGCATACTTTGAACGGGAAACAACCCGAAAAATAGCAAAAGGAGTGGAACCTGGAAAATTGATCCATGCGGTCGTACGGCTCAATCCTCCTTGGATTCGACCAGGGCGACCTCGGTGGCAATTCCACCAGGAAAAATCATGGTTAATCTGGCAGTCCTAGCGGCTTGGGGCTTCTCGGCTCCATGGCGGATCGGGGCTCCCGAGAAAATTTACGTGCTTATGTCTTGCATTTTCCCGTCCCGAAAATCATTCCTTTAAAACACATTATGAAAATCTCTGTTTTAACTCAAAAGGAACATTTTTAGGAGACCGCACACTACGCGCACTTTGATATATCCTGTACACTTTGCACGAACGTCCTTCAAACCCGAGGGTGGTTCCAGTGCGATCACGGACCACTGACCTTACGATGCTCCCGGGCGCGCACGGAATCATCCCAACCTCCCCATGGCGGCCGGTGTCGACCAATGCACAGCCCGTGTCACACGTTTCAAAAAACCGTGACTTTTTGGTTGGTTTTTGGTCTAGTCCGTGTCATATAGCCCAGTTGCATACCCTCGTAAAGGTCAAGCCTTAGTTCATAACGGAAGAGGAACTTTGCCAAAATTCCGACAAGGAGAAATTGGCGAGATCTCGACTCCGACATTGACTATTGACCTTGACCTGCACGGAATGCGTACGAGTCAAGACCGAGTCTTTGCCAACAAATCAAAAGATCTTTCGCTCAAGCGAAGCTCTGCCAAAATTCCGACAAGGAAAAATTGGCAAGATCTTGACCCGGCATTGACTTCGATTCTAACTCACGCCCGTCGTATGCAACAAAGTTCAATGTGACACTGTGTCATCCGACTCTTGCCGCCTGACCCATGCCTATTATCTTCTCGGACATTACCGAAAAGTCAAAACGTCATTCGCTCGAGCGAAATTCTGCCAAAATTCTATCAAGGCAGAAAGACGAGACTTTCCCGGTATTGCCTTGACTATAATCCGCATCGCTCGTGCGTTGAAAGTTCCTATGACCCGCTAGACCCGTTAGGAGCGTTCTTTACTCTCGGTCGGTGGGATCCGCGTGCCCTATAGGACCCTCGCCCGGGGCTGTCCACCCTGGGAGGTCGAAATACAGGTGGAATACGAGGGGCTTATAGACGTAGTGACGGAACCCACTGATCCAGGATCTAGAGTAGTTGCGAAAAAGAAGGGCAAACCCCCCTTTTCCAACCAAATAGGAATAAATAAAAGACATGATTTTAAGTAAACTTGAACAATTAATGTAATCATAATTGCATTTTCTTATCTCTGAAACCCCTAATCGAGACCTCCTCGGTCTGATTTCTGATTTTCCTATCTCTGAAATCCCTAATCGAGACCTCCTCGGTCCGATTTCTGATTTTCCTATCTTGACCTTTCATGGTCAAATCCCTAATCGAGACCTCCCCGGTCCGATTTCAGATTTTTCATCTCGACCCTTCATGGTCAAACCCCTAATCGAGACCTCCTCGGTCCGATTTCTGATTTTTCCTATCTCGACCTTTCATGGTCAAATCCCTAATCGAGACCTCCTCGGTCCGATTTCAGATTTTTCATCTCGACCTTTCATGGTCAAACCCCTAATCGAGACCTCCTCGGTCCAATTTCCGATTTTCCATCTCGACCTTTCATGGTCAAATTCCTAATCGAGACCCCCTCGGTCCGATTTCAGATTTTTCATCTTGACCTTTCATGGTCATATCCTTAATCGAGACCTCCTCGGTCCGATCTCCAATTTTCTATCTCGACCTTTCGCGGTCAAATGCAATCCCGACCTTTCACGGTCAAGTCTCCAATCAAAGATCCTCATGGTCCAATTTTCAATCTTGACCTTTCAAGGTCTCATCTTTTTCGATCAATTAGGATTAGGAGAAAATGCGTTTTGAGCAAAATTTAAGCGATAAGTGCATGTTACTTGAGCCTTCAGCCTAAACACTTACCTCCAGGCCTAAACACTTACCTCCGAGTCTAAACCTTGCCTACCCCCGAGTCTAAACCTTGTCTATCCCTTTCCTGCAGCGAGAAAGAAGTGGGTGAGAATATCGGGTCAGCGGCTTGTCAGTACGGAAATTTCAGGCTCAGATAGTTCGTCAGAATTGTCCATTTCATCAGCTCAGGAATTTAGAATGGCAGATTTGACAGAAAACAGTGAGGGTGCAGAAAATCAGATGGTTAGGAAGGAAGGAAGAGTTAGCCCTGGATTTGGAAAATGCCCATAAGGCTCATGAGGAACAGCAAGCCATGCTTATTGACGCACTCCGTCGTCATGGAGTTCAGGTCACAGTTGAGTCGAACGGTTCTCCGGTGGTAGTCGAAGATGAGACTTCGAAGCTTGATGATTTCAGTCCCTTCATCCTATAACCAAGACCCCCCAGCCTATAACCAATACCTTCCTCCATCCACATATGATCCCTTGTCAAGGACCACTTCTCCTCGGTCCTTTCCAACATCCCAGCTCTTCCGGGCTCCATCGCCCTCAGCTCCTCAGAACGGATTGAACTTCACCCCACATGTCTCTCGGTTCAGCCAATACACCGCCGGTTTATGCTCCCGCTTCGCATGATCAGTTCGAGCTATGTGGCTATGTTCTGAAGCCCCTATACCTACTGAACGCAATCATGAGTTGCCAAAAGAGGATCTGGATGATTCAAGTTCTCATTTGTCACCTACTTTGGATTTAGCGAATTCACCGTCGGTGTCACCGGTCTGTTCTTTGTGGTTCCATCTCGCTAATAAAAGTCACATTGCGAGAGTCCCCGTTGACCCCCATGTGGCAATATTAATGGAGCAAGTGAAACAGATGCAAGAGAAGCTTGACCTCATGATGAGTATCAATACTCCCTTGACCCAAGATGTCGAACCAGGCAAGGAAATGACTCCACCGAGCATAACCCAATACCAAGCAGCAACCGTACCTGGCTCAGCACCAGGAAAGAGTGTCGTAGCTTCCTTCAGCCAAATCCAACAATGGAACCAATTGGACAATGGGAATCTGAGTTTTGAGAACAACAATGTCTCCCGAAAACCCCGCTCCCTTCATTTTGACAACATGGAAATGTCTTTAAGCAAGATCTTTGGAAAAGGCGATGAAAGAAAAGGCGATAAAGCCTTTGGAGAATTGGAAACCCAGGAATCCCCATGTTCGGTTGGATGAATCCAAGCATTGTCTTTTCCATCAATACCATGGGCACAATACTGATGATTGCACCTATTTGAGGCATGAGATCTAGAAGTTGATAGAAAATGGGAAGCTCGAGAACCTCCATGGGCCAAAAACAGAAAGCTATGGTAAGAGGTCGATTCAGGAAGTGCAAGATCAGAAACATCAGTCTGATGATTTCGGGATGCCCATGAGCAAAGTTTTCGATGATTTGGTGAAACGAGGCCTTCTCACACCTCTCGAGAATTATAAGCCAAGAAACCCCAGTAGAGTTGACAGGACCAAGTTCTGCGAGTACCACAAGCATTTTGGGCATGTGACAGACAAGTGTGTGGATCAGAAGAAAGAAATTCGGTGGGCGATCTACGAAGGAAAGCTCAAGTTACACAGCGGTCCAACCCGCGAAGAGTAGCTAGACTAGGGTCTACCTATCCTTAAGTAAAAAAAAAAAAAAAAAAAAAAAAAAAGTCTCGGTCAACCTTCGTAGGTTCTAGTACTTTTCTCTTTCAATCAAGTCCTCTACGGACATTGTATTTAATCTTCAATTTTCTATAAAAGAGTCTTCTTCTTTTCTTGCTAGACTTAAGACATTATTTGCACACCTACATTACATTTAATGAAATGGTTTTATTTTATATGATCACTTGCATTGCTCAACAAGTAATCTCTCGAAATAATTCACGTTCGATTAATCGGTGTGAGAAAGTCAACCAATGCTCTCCCTATACACCTTCCTTACCCCGACAAAAGGCCTCCATCAAGCCATACACTTTCCTTACTTCACAAAAAGGCCTTCATTAAACCATACATAATCATGCCCCCACCTTCATCTTGACCAAGTCAACGACGGCGGCAACATCAAGGGACAACAAAAGGCCACTCAGCTTCGAAAGATTGACCCCGTGTCGACAACGACCTAGGAGCCTGCCTTAGACCTCAAGGATATCAAGAAAGTTCAAGCAGAGGCTTGCCTTGGCCCTCAAGTGCTTCATAAAATAAAAAAAAATGTAGTGCAAAAAGAGTAATGCCCAGCTAGACTGAAAATCCCTAAAAAGGGCGGAGTCTAGGCAAAAACGGGGTTGCACATATATAAAAAAAAAAAGAAGAAAAAAATCTCGGTGCAAAAAGAGTAATGCCCGGCTAGGCGAAAATCCCTAAAAGGGCGAGTCTAGGCAAAAAACAGGGTTGCACATAGAAAATAAAAGAAAATGAGGCCAAGGACCCGGCCACCAGCCCATCAAAGCTTGACGGACAGGCAAAATCAAAGCTCAAAGAATGAAAGTTGTCGATAACAATGGGGCGGTCGAAGCAAAGCCGAAGCATTTCGTAAGCCTTTAGGCACGTGCAAATCCCTTCTCCCCCAATGAAAGATGAAAATCGAAGCAACCGTCCGAAATGACTTGGTCAAGGAATCATCCGAGGCCCACGCCTCATCATCTCATCCTAAGCCTTTTCACTAAAGGAACCACAAATCCCATTTCCCAAAGCCAAACAGTCCGGCCAAGGCCGAACTACGGCGACTGAGCTCCTCACAATGAGGGGAACGTAGGCAACCGAGAGATGGTCCGGTCATAAACACATTTAAATTCCCGAAAAATTCGGTCTCATCGTGGCCTCTTCCATAAGCATATCCAAATCCCCGAAAACCCGGTCTCATCAAATGACCTCTCCCATAGACGGTCGATTCCGAAAACCCGGTCTCATCAATGACCTCCCTATACACAATCTTTTCTTTCACACCAGCCAACCTTGATTCGCGACACTGGTTGACTTTCTCCTCATAATTAATAAGAATGTTTTTCTTCATATCGAGATTAGTGGTTGAATAACTCGAACATCAATAAAGGGTTTTAAGCAATCTGGTGATCATTGTAAATAAAACAAGTTTTCAGATGTCTTGACAAGTCTTCTCTTTCTACATCTTAGGAAAGATAGTGCTAAACACTGATTTTCTGTCAGCAGGGGCTTTCATACACTTTTACAAACCTTTCTCCGCTTATACTCTCCCAAAAGAGTCAAACCCAAAGCGAGTTTTGTGCCTACATCGAATAAGGCCATCAAAATAACACAAGATCGGGATCTATTCCCACCTTTCGAAAAATATGCCCCTGCATGTATAAATTTCTAAGAATATTTTCTTTCACATTTCCTTTAGGTTGACTGATTGACTAAAGAAAATAAAAAAAAAAGAGAGAGATAGAGAAGTATAGGTTTTCCCTCTTCTGCCATAATTCGCATTAGGGTTGCCTCGAAAACTCTGTCAAAGCATTCCTTTAAACTGGGGCTTCTTTAGCCATTTTCGGGGTTCGCATCGGGTTCTTCACTAGGTCCCTAGATGAATTCAGTTTTGTTCAGATCAACCTCAGGATCACTTCCGCAGTACCAATCATATTGGGATTTTCGCTAGGTCATCAGATTGGGGCTTCATTAAGTCACTTCTTCAAAACCTAAGACTTCGCCTGCTCAGTTCATCCAACCGGAGCTTTGCCAGTGAAAGGATCTTTCATGGGGCTTTGCAGAGAGTTCTTCCTCAGACCGGGGCTCTGATAAGTTGTATCCATCCCTAGAAGAGAGGTTTGGTCACTATGACATCTGCTTTAGTCTTTGGTTATAAAAGCCTGTCAGCATCAGCTTCAAGCGCCAGAGTCTGAGAAAGGAACATTCATCGAGACCCGAGTTTTAAAACCCGAGTCTCGGCCAAGAGGGAATCTTAGTCCACGTTGACAACAACGCTAGCGGTTCAGTCCGCACCCAAGGGATACAACCCCACCTGCTTGAAACCCGTCTTAAACACATTCTATATGTACATCCAGACCCAGCCTCTACCATGTTTCCAAGAAAAAATCACCCCTAGGCTCAAGTAACGTGCCAATTGCTAATGATAACATTTTCTCCCAAAAGCGCCTTCGTTACTTCCGTTATAACAAGATAACGCCAGGCGACAGTTTCCTAATTGTCAAAAATCCAACTTTGGCTACCTCTATCACAGATTGAAAAGTATGCTCAAGTTTTCCAGTTATAGCTGCCTCTATCTACTCGATAGTGACGTAAGCTTCAGCTTCCTCAGGTGACAACCTCCATTAATTGTCAAAACCTCAAGGATCCTAGACATCGTTCCTAACCTATCTAGTGATGCTTGAACTACGATCAAGGCTTGATTCCTCCGAGATACGTAGGTAGCCTTTCATAAAAGGTTCAGCCATCCGACCACATTGGTCACCTTTTTCTTTCCCCATTCCTCAATGGTGCGTAAGCTTTTCATAAAAGTCCAACTAACCGACCACTTTGGTCACCCCCTTTCGTCGATTAGCTAATTCGGCGTGCTGAGGTCCCCTTTTGGTCGTATAGAGCCTAGGAGGCATTTTCCAATTGAATCAAACTAAAAGTGTTTGATTTCTCTCGATCCCTCTCGAATCTCCCTCTCAATGTTCGCTCTCTCTCTTCTCACTGTCGTCTCCCTCTCAATTTCAAGTCCAATTGAGTTTCAAAATGACGACTGTGCGAATTTTAATGAATCTGTCAAATGGGCCTATTATGTCGTGCGACATACTAAGCCTACGTGGCTTGTTTTTACAATTTTTGCCCTGAAGGCTCAATTTTACGATTTTATCCCTCATAGGTCTGTTTTACCCCTTGTGCCCCTGGCATTTCCAATCATTTTCGATCAAATTTTCCCTCCAGTGCCCCGAGGTTTATTTTACAAATTTACCCCTGTGGCTCATTTTATTTGCCTTTGGCATTTCTAATTCTATTTTACAAAAAAATTATCAGGGTACGCCCCGTTCCTTATAAAATTATCGGAGTACGTCCCACTTTCTTTACAAAAATCATCGAGTCCTTCCTACTTCTTTACAAAATCCATTCTCTCTCGCGATCTCCGTCATTCCAAAGTGAAAGAATGACATTTCGCTCTCTCTTTCGATCTCCGTTATTCCAAGTTGAAGGAATAACATTTCGATCTCTCTCGCGATCTCCGTCATTCCAAGGTGGAAGAATGACATTTCGCTCTCTCTTTCGATCTCCGTTATTCCAAGTTGAAGGAATAACATTTCGATCTCTCTCGCGATCTCCGTCATTCCAAGGTGGAAGAATGACATTTCGCTCTTTCTTTCGATCTCCGTTATTCCAAGTTGAAGGAATAACATTTCGATCTCTCTCGCGATCTCCGTCATTCCAAGGTGGAAGAATGACATTTCGCTCTCTCTTTCGATCTCCGTCATTCCAAGGTGGAAGAATGACATTTCGATCTCTCTCGCGATTTCCGTCATTCCAAGGTGGAAGAATGACATTTCGCTCTCTCTTTCGATCTCCGTCATTCCAAGGTGGAAGAATGACATTTCGATCTCTCTCGCGATCTTCGTCATTCCAAGGTGGAAGAATGACATTTCGCTCTCTCTTTCGATCTCCGTCATTCCAAGGTGGAAGAATGACATTTCGATCTCTCTCGCGATCTCCGTCATTCCAAGGTGGAAGAATGACATTTCTCTCTCTCTTTCGATCTCCGTCATTCCAAGGTGGAAGAATGACATTTCTATCTCTCTCGCGATCTCCGTCATTCCAAGGTGGAAGAATGACATTTCGCTCTCTCTTTCGATCTCCGTTATTCCAAGTTGAAGGAATAACATTTCGATCTCTCTCGCGATCTCCGTCATTCCAAGGTGGAAGAATGACATTTCGCTCTTTCTTTCGATCTCCGTTATTCCAAGTTGAAGGAATAACATTTCGATCTCTCTCGCGATCTCCGTCATTCCAAGGTGGAAGAATGACATTTCGCTCTCTCTTTCGATCTCCGTCATTCCAAGGTGGAAGAATGACATTTCGCTCACTCTTTCGATCTCCGTCATTCCAAGGTGGAAGAATGACATTTCGATCTCTCTCGCAATCTCCGTCATTCCAAGGTGGAAGAATGACATTTCGCTCTCTCTTTCGATCTCCGTCATTCCAAGGTGGAAGAATGACATTTCGATCTCTCTCGCGATCTCCGTCATTCCAAGGTGGAAGAATGACATTTCGCTCTCTCTTTCGATCTCCGTCATTCCAAGGTGGAAGAATGACATTTCGCTCTCTCTTTCGATCTCCGTCATTCCAAGGTGGAAGAATGACATTTCGATCTCTCTCGCGATCTCCGTCATTCCAAGGTGGAAGAATGACATTTCGCTCTCTCTTTCGATCTACGTCATTCCAAGGTGGAAGAATGACATTTCGATCTCTCTCGCGATCTCCGTCATTCCAAGGTGGAAGAATGACATTTCGCTCTCTCTTTCGATCTCCGTCATTCCAAGGTGGAAGAATGACATTTCGATCTCTCTCGCGATCTCCGTCATTCCAAGGTGGAAGAATGGCATTTCGCTCTCTCTTTCGATCTCCGTCATTCCAAGGTGGAAGAATGACATTTCGATCTCTCTCGCGATCTCCGTTATTCCAAGTTGAAGGAATAACATTTCGATCTCTCTCGCGATCTCCGTCATTCCAAGATGGAAGAATGACATTTCGCTCTCTCTTTCGATCTCCGTTATTCCAAGTTGAAGGAATAACATTTCGATCTCTCTCGCGATCTCCGTCATTCCAAGGTGGAAGAATGACATTTCGCTCTTTCTTTCGATCTCCGTCATTCCAAGGTGGAAGAATGACATTTCGATCTCTCTCGCGATCTCCGTCATTCCAAGGTGGAAGAATGACATTTCGCTCTCTCTTTCGATCTCCGTCATTCCAAGGTGGAAGAATGACATTTCGCTCTCTCTTTCGATCTCCGTCATTCCAAGGTGGAAGAATGACATTTCGATCTCTCTCGCGATCTCCGTTATTCCAAGTTGAAGGAATAACATTTCGCTCTCTCTCGCGATCTCCGTCATTCCAAGGTGGAAGAATGACATTTCGCTCTCTCTTTCGATCTCCGTCATTCCAAGGTGGAAGAATGACATTTCGATCTCTCTCGCGATCTCCGTCATTCCAAGATGGAAGAATGACATTTCGCTCTATCTATCGATCTCCGTCATTCCAAGGTGGAAGAATGACATTTCGATCTCTCTCGCGATCTCCATTATTCCAAGTTGAAGGAATAACATTTCGCTCTCTCTCTTTCGATCTCCGTCATTCCAAGGTGAATGACATTTCGCTCTCTCTTTCGATCTCCGTTATTCCAAGTTGGAATAATAACATTTCGATTCAGTCAAAGTTCGAACTACGACCTGGCTTGATTCCTCCGGGATACGTAGGTAGCCTACTTTAGGTTCAGCCAATTCGTCACATTTGACGCCCCCCTTTCCCCAGTGGATTCCGAACTACGATTATGGCTTGATTCCCACCCGGGATACGTAGGTAGCCTTCCAAAGGTCCAGCCACTCGACCACCGTGGTCACCCAATCCATCTCGGCAGTTCGCCAGATTGGATCCTTGTTTATCGACAACCCCACTCGCCCTGCAAGTGACGTTGCCGAGGGGCTTCTGTAAGTACCCAAATCTGGCTCTTGCCTTCCGGTTAAGTTTCCCAGCAATTCCCAAACTTTCATAAAGTTCGAGGGCGATTCCGGAACTTTTCCAAACTTTCCAAGGGAGGAAGGACCTGCCAAGAATATTGAATTTGAGCAGAATCTAGCTGAAAAGGGCCTTCTAGAATGCCACCTTGCATGTTTCTAGAAAAATCTGGGTCGACAGCAAATGTAGCCACGCGGCCTCTTTTGCCGCAAATGAAGCCACGCGGCCTCTTTCGCTGACCTTCTAGAATGCCACCTTGCATGTTTCTAGAAAAATCTGGGCCGACAGCAAATGTAGCCACGCGGCCTCTTTTGCCGCAAATGAAGCCATGCGGCCTCTTTCGCTGACCTTCTAGAATGCCACCTTGCATGTTTCTGGAAAAATCTGGGTCGGCAGCAAATGTAGCCACGCGGCCTCTTTTGCCGCAAATGAAGCCACGCGGCCTCTTTCGCCTTTTTCCAGCTGCCTATAAATAGAGGCCTCCTCTACCCATTTTAGACACACAAAAATCATCCACCATCACACATAATACGTAAAATACACTCCCAAGAGCTGCTGGAAGTCCAAGAAGGTGAAGAAGAAGGCCAAGAAGCCACCTCCCTCCTCCTTGAAGATCCCAAGATCAACTCCTCCTCCTAGCTCCATCCAAAGAAGAAGAGGAAGCCATTGGTAACCTCGCACACCCTAACCTTGCATCCTAATTGCTCTATGTGATTCTAATTACTCATTGCATTTCATATATTGCATATTATCTTGCTTGGGACTTGGTAGATTAAAGATCATATCTTTATACCCCCTTCCCCTTTGCATGCATTAGACATCCTTTGTCATTAAAAATGTAGTCTTTATCCATAAAGGTGCATCCTTTGCACCTAAAACCCCCATTTTCCAATAAAAATGTCATCTTTATGCATCCTTTGCATATAAAAATACAATCTTTTTCAATAAAAATGCATCCTTTGCATAAAAATCATGTCTTTACATTCAAAATGCATCCTTTGCAATAAAGATCACTTCTTTAAATCAAAAAGCATCCTTTGCAACCCAAAAATGTCATCTTTTCACTAAAGTGTCATTTTTATCATACATTCCCCCATGTCCCCATTAATAACCTTGGAGCGGACCGGTGTAAAAGATCCTATCTTTACATCGTTCCTTCCATTAAAGGTTCATGATCTCTTTAGAAAGGAATAACCTTGAACCCGATATCTCCGATTATCACTTAAGACGAGCATGAAGCATCTATATGAGCTCAATCGTCTTAAGGTGTAGGATTGATGGGTTAAGGACATTTCCTTCCTAAAGAACCTCATTTTGAACTATAAAGGGAGTCATTCTCTCGATCACGCAAGTCCCGAGGTTAAAAAGCGATGATCACAAGTCCAAGATGAGGACGGGATCATAATCCCGAATACATAAAATTCCAAGGAATCCCGAGCGACAACCAATAAATGGTTTGTACGTCCGGAAGACAACTTGGGACATTTCCCCCCTTATTTTCAAACACATGCACACAAGAAAGCACGCAAGCAAGCACGATTAATGAAATCTTGGGAGACTTGCTCCGGCAAGGCACCTTGGGTGAACGACGATCCGTTCTTCCCAAGGGGTAACTTAACCTCCGAACCCAATAAAACCTTTTTTCAAAGTTTTGAGGTAATCAAAATGGCGTGGCGACTCCGTTTTTCAAATTAAACCGGATGTCTTCAAACTCGCGTGAATCCAACAAATTTGGGCACACATTCACAGATCCGCACCCGAGAAATATGGATTCCTCGTGTTGGAAAGTAATGAAGTGGAAGTCATTGAGAATGACGAACCTACTTCCTATCAAGAGGCGATGTTCGATCCCGATTCGGAAAAATGGTTAGAAGCCATGAAGTCCGAATTGCAATCCATGTCGGATAATCAAGTTTGGAACTTGATTGAGCCATCCGAAGGTGTAAAAACCATAGGGTGCAAGTGGGTTTTCAAGAAGAAAACTGACATGGATGGGAAGGTGCATACTTATAAGGCTAGGCTAGTAGCAAAGGGATATAGGCAAACTCATGGTGTAGACTATGATGAAACCTTCTCGCCTGTTGCCATGCTTAAGTCTGTTAGAATTTTGATTGCCATAGCTGTGTATTATGACTATGAGATATGGCAAATGAATGTCAAAACCGCTTTCCTTAACGGAAAATTGCTTGAGGATGTGTATATGACACAACCCGATGGTTTTGTAGATCCACAAAATTCTAGTAAGGTGTGCAAGTTGCAAAGATCCATTTATGGATTGAAGCAAGCTTCTAGGAGTTGGAATCTTTGGTTCGATGAGAAAATCAAAGAGTTTGGTTTTATCAAGAACGAAGATGAACCTTGTGTATACATGAAATTCAGTGGGAGTGTTGTGCTAATTCTCTTGTTGTATGTGTGATGATGTCGCCCGCCAAAAATTTTTCTTTCGAAAAGGTTTAACTTTGAAAATTTTCGTTTCTTTGAAAAACCTATCGAAAAAGATCGGAGTCGCCACGCCATTTTTGTTTTAAGGGCCAAAACTTTGAAAAATGCTCGAGATTAGAGATTTGGGTTCGGAGGTCACGTTACATGCCGGGAAGGACGTTAGTGTGCACCCGGAATGCCTCGTAAAACGAGTCTTCCAAGCTAAAAATCATTTGTGTGTGTGTGTGTGTGTTTTGGCCAAAATAAGTTTAAACTCAGAAAAGTAAAAATTGGGAATTCTTTATTAGACTTTGGACAAATCCCATGATTTTTGGTGTGATTTTTGGGTTGAGTTATGGTACTCAAATAATTTTTGGAAGTTGAAGAACACTTCTGCCAGAATGAAAAAGGCAGTGGACACTTGGTTTTGAAACGGATTTAAGGGCTTTAAAACTTCATAATCTGAGAAAACTCAGAGAATCAAAGTTGTTCCAGACACCTTAAATAAGATTTATGTGAAAGAATTTTCCATTTTGGAGAATATTTGAGGACCCAAAACCTTCTGGAAATCTCAGATATGAGATCTGGACTCCCAGAGACTGGTGATCTGACCTTCAAAAGAAAATTTGAAAGAGGGAGTTTTACTCACGTAAAAAATAAAATAAAAATATTTCTGGAAATATCTGGATGTTGGATACAAAAAGTGATTTGTAGTCAATACCAAATTCCAAGTTTATCTGTGTCCAAAAATTTAGACCATGGACTGGGGTCTTAGAAAATTGCTACTGGACAGCAACTTCTCAAGAAAGAAAAACATGATTTTAAAGGGGGTTTGGCATCCATGCTTGTCCCCATTTCCCTAGGTTTTGATTAGTGATCACTTGACATTTTAGTGGTGAATCAACTATATCAAACCATCCTTGGGGTACATTAGGACTAAGCACTTCATTTGCTTGGGAAGGGGAATTTTATCCTTTGAAAATGAGATTTGATGTATGAAAATGATTTTTAGGGTTTTGAAAATGTATTTTCTTTGAAAGAAAGTAAGAATACTTTGAAAATAATGTTGATCCTTGTAGAAGATCATCCATGGAGATGAACTTCCATGGTGATCTTCTTGGATCTAAGACAAGAAGATGAATGAACTACATTTTGTAGCTTGAAAATGCATGCATGGATGAGAGATTTAGGGTAAGAAGAGGGAGGTTATACCTATCTTCTTTGTGTTTTGTGTTTGAAGGCTTGAATGTAAGAGTGTTTGAGGCTTGAATATGAGAGTGTTTGAGTGAGTGTAATTTTGGTTGAATAGTTGAGAAAAAGGTGACAATTCTATGGAATTCTCACTGTTTTCTCTCTATTTTCGCCAAAGTGCAGTTGAGAAAATGTGTTCTTCTCTTCATTTTTGAGACTGGAGGGCTCAATTTATAGCCCTCTGAAAAATGCAATGATGTCCGCGCGGATAGGGTCTTCAGCTTGCACTCTTCATTAAATGCTGCTTCAGGCTTTGGACACAAGGAATAATCTTTTGAAAATTCAAATTAAACAGCCAGTTTTTGTTCCAGCCATTTCTATTTTTGGTTTTTCTTATTTCTTTTGCTTTTTTGATTCCTTTCCTTGGTTTATCCTTAAATAACAATGCCCACTTTGCCCTTGCTTTGTTAGAAATGTTAGGAATGTTAGGAATTGTTAGGAATGTTATAACTTTCGTTAATTTTCTAACGAAAATACTAACAAGCTCAAATTGGAGCACTTACAGTAGCCCCTCGGCGACGGCGCTTTCGAAGGAAGCGGGGTCGTCGATAAGAGTAAGGCTCCATATTTGGTAGGATGATCAAGTGATCGAGTGGCTAGACCTATTCAATAGGCTACCTACGTATCCTTAAGAGGAATCAAGCCAGTCGTAGTTCGGGTCTTTGACCCTGGAGTGACTGTTTTAGGATGTCAACCAGGCGAGCGAGTTCTGCAGTCGATTGCTGAAAGAAACTCTGCTGAGGATGGGAAATGACCATTTTGGTCCAGTGGCTATCCGCTCTGCTGGGGATAGGAATGACCATTTTCGGTCGGATGGCTGAACCTAATGATAGGCTACCTACGTATCCTTAAGAGGAATCAAGCCAGTCGTAGTTCGGGTATTTGACCCTGAAGATGATGGCGTTTTAGGTGCCTCGGACCTTGATGATGGCGTTTTAGGTGCCTCGAACCTTGAAGATGGGGTTTTAGGTGCCTCAGACCTTGAAGATGGCATTTTAGGTGCCTCAAACCTTGACGATGGCGTTTTAGGTGCCTCGAACCTTGACGATGGCATTTTAGGTGCCTCGAACCTTGATGATGATGGCATTTTAGGTGCCTCTGACCTTGATGATGGCGTTTTAGGTGCCTCGACCTTGATGATGATGGCTTTTTAGGTGCCTCAAACCTGGATGATGATGGCTTTTTAGGTGCCTCGGACCTTGATGATGATGGCGTTTTAGGTGCCTCGGACCTTGATGATGGCCTTTTAGGTGCCTCGATCCTTAATTTGAAATGGCCTTTCGGTGGACTTCGTCTGCTGCCGAAGGAGAGGGTGACCGTTTTGGTCGAGGGGCTGGACCTAAAGATAGGCTACCTACGTATCCCTAGTGGGAATCAAGCCCTTTTGTAGTTCGAGTATTTGACCCTGGAGATGATGGCGTTTTAGGTGCCTCGAACCTTGGTGATGGCGTTTTAGGTGCCTCAAACCTTGAAGATGGCGTTTTAGGTGCCTCGGACCTTGAAGATGGCGTTTTAGGTGCCTCGAACCTTGACGATGGCGTTTTAGGTGCCTCGAACCTTGACGATGGCATTTTAGGTGCCTCGAACCTTGATGATGATGGCTTTTTAGGTGCCTCTGACCTTGATGATGGCGTTTTAGGTGCCTCGACCTTGATGATGATGGCTTTTTAGGTGCCTCAAACCTGGATGATGATGGCTTTTTAGGTGCCTCGGACCTTGATGATGATGGCGCTTTAGGTGCCTCGGACCTTGATGATGGCCTTTTAGGTGCCTCGAACCTTAATTTGAAATGGCCTTTCGGTGGACTTCGTCTGCTGCCGAAGGAGAGGGTGACCGTTTTGGTCGAGGGGCTGGACCTAAAGATAGGCTACCTACGTATCCCTAGCGGGAATCAAGACCTTTCGTAGTTCGAGATTTACTCGAGATTCTGATGGCTTTTGGGATTCCGTTAACTTTGCTGGGGATTTTGTTAGCCTTTGCTGGGGAAAAATCAGACGTATTCGTCGGGGAAATCGGTCTTACGTTTTATTGCCGGGGAATAATTTTGATGAAAGATACGGGATTCTGTTATCTTTCTCGGGGAAATCGGACTTACGTTTGACTGCCGGGATTGATTTTGATGAAAGAAACGGGATTCCGTTAACTTTCTCGGGGAGATCGGTCTTACGTTTGACTGCCGTTGATGATTTTGATGAAAGATACGGGATCCCGTTTCTTTCTCGGGGAGATCGGTCTTACGTTTGACTGCCGGTGACGATTTTGATGAAAGAGACGGGATTCCGTTATCTTTCTCGGAGAGATTGGTCTTACGTTTGACTGTCGGAATTGATTTTGATGAAAGATACGGGATTCCGTTATCTTTCTCGGAGAAATCGGTCTTACGTTTGACTGCCGTGGAATGATTTTGATGAAAGATACGGGATTCCGTTATCTTTCTCGGGAAGATCGGTCTTACGTTTGACTGCCGTTGAATGATTTTGATGAAAGATACGGGATTCCGTTATCTTTCTCGGGAAGATCGGTCTTACGTTTGACTGCCGGGGAATGATTTTGATGAAAGATACGGGATTCTGTTATCTTTCTCGGGGAAATCGGACTTACGTTTGACTGTCGGGGAATGATTTTGATGAAAGATACGGGATCTCGTTATCTTTCTCGGTGAGATCAAACTTACGTTTGACTGCCGTTGGATGATTTTGATGAAAGAAACGGAACTCCGTTAACTTTCTCGGAGAGATCGGACTTACATTTGACTGCCGGGGAATGATTTTGATGAAAGATACGGGATCTCGTTATCTTTCTCGGTGAGATCGGACTTACGTTTGACTGCCGTTGGATGATTTTGATGAAAGAAACGGAACTCCGTTAACTTTCTCGGAGAGATCGGACTTACGTTTGACTGCCGTTGGTGATTTTGATGAAAGAAACGGAACTCCGTTAACTTTCTCGGAGAGATCGGACTTACGTTTGACTGCCGTTGGAATAATTTTGATGAAAGATACGGGATTCCGTTATCTTTCTCGGAGAGATCGGTCTTACGTTTGACTGTCGTTGAATGATTTTGATGAAAGATACGGGATCCCGTTATCTTCCTCGGGGAGATCGGTCTTACGTTTGACTGCCGTTGAATGATTTTGATGAAAGATACGGGATTCCGTTATCTTTCTCGGGGAAATCGGCCTTACGTTTGACTGCCGTTTGATGATTTTGATGAAAGAGACGGGATTCCGTTATCTTTCTCGGAGAAATCGGACTTACGTTTGACTGTCGTTGATGATTTTGATGAAAGAGACGGGATCCCGTTATCTTTCTCGGAGAAATCGGACTTACGTTTGACTGCCGTGGAATGATTTTGATGAAAAATACGGGATCCCGTTATCTTTCTCGGGGAGATCGAACTTACGTTTGACTGCCGTCGAATGATTTTGATGAAAGATACGGGATCCCGTTATCTTCCTCGGAGAGATCGGTCTTACGTTTGACTGCCGTGGGGGTTCCTTTGAAAGGGGGTTAACTTTGGTTAACTTTGGTTAAGTTGAGGACTAAACTGCAGAGTCCTGGATTTTTAAAGGGCAAAAGGGTCATTTTGACCCTTCAAACCTATCCGCGCGGATAGGAGCGCGTTCTGGACAGGTTTTAATGAGGGCCAACGCCCTTCTTCTTCCCCAGTCAGTTTTTTCAAAAAATACGAGAGAGAGGGAGAGAAATCGCCCAAGCCGCCATTGTTGGCCAAAAAGCTCCAAAATTCTTCCATTTTTCTTCGATTTTTGAGCAATGGAACACGGGGGAGTTGCTTTTCAAGGCCAAGGACGCGGCCCGGTTGCGGAGAGACGATTGGAGCTTGTCCGAATGAGGAGGCACTATTCTCTTTCGCAATCGATTGCGGAGGAGCATTACCCCGATGCGTGGCAACATTGGGCCACTGATCCGAGTCTTCGCACGGTATACTTCGAATCTTTTCGATCTCTTTGTCGATTTCTTGCTTGAAATTGAATTTTGAATTTTTTTTCGAGAATGGTGATGTTTTTGGGCTTGGAATTTGATTTTGATGCTTTGCATGTTGTAATGAATTTGTGGGTAACCCAAATGTGCATTTTGTTTTAAAAAAGAATTGGCATTTTGCCATTTTTTTTTGTATCCGAAAATTTCAATGAAAAATTCGAAAATTATGACTTGAATTTTGAAAAATTGTGTTCTTGACACTGAAATTGGATTTTTGATGTTGTGCATTTTGCAATGAGTATATGGGTAACTCAAAATGTGCATTTTGCTTGGGAAAAGAATTGGCATTTTCGCCATTTTTTTTTGAATGCAATGCTGTATGAATGCAATGTTGCATGAGCCTAGGTTTTTTGGCAAAGGTGTAGATGTTTGGTGTATGAACTGGTTTGGACAGGCTTTGGCTAGGACAAAATATTCCTTTGGTACAGCAGTTTGGACTGTTGCAAAGATTTTTTTTTTAGGGGACAAACATATCTGCGCGGACAGGACCTGCATCTGACATTGTCCTTTAATTTTGCTTCAGATATGGTCTCACTTTATTTCAAATTCAAATACCTTCTTCAACCACCAGTTCAAACGGCCATTTTCGGGGAGAAGGAGAGAAAAAACCATGGAGAGAATTATGAGCATGAGAAATCCACCCAAATTGTCCCAAAATTCTCAAATGCAATTCTTCACCAAGTTTAAAGAGTGGTCTCGGGAGATTATGCATGAGAGGAGGTCATTCTTTGAAGAAAGGTACAAGGTGAAGTGTTTATGGTCTCTCAAAGAATTGATTCCGGACTACGACCTCTTGAGAGCTTCTTCATCATTTTGGGATACTAGAAGGCATGTTTTTTGCTTTTCTTACAACGAGGTTGTTCCGACCGTGGAAGAATTTCGGGCTTTGCTTGGCGGTCCGGAGGTGGAAGAGATTGCGGTTCCTTTGCCCGGAGGGGCCTCTTTTGTTGATAGATTGTGCAACCTCCTTCATCTTTCCCCGGAGGAAGCACAAGGTATGATCTGTAGTCCCGATCACTTTGATATTTCCGGTCTCCCTGATAGATTTAGGGGCTTAGGCTTGCTTGACGATGCCTATTGGGATGCCTTTGCACTTTGCATGTTCGGGACCTTGTTCATGGTCTATTCTTTTGGGATCTGTCATCGGTCTCTGCTGGATATTGTTGTTCATTGTCGCTTGGGCAGAGACGTTGTACCTTTGATCCTGGGGGAGACTTTTCATGCTCTCGATAGGGCGCTCTTGGGAGACGGTATATGCACGGGGGCAGCCCGTTCCTCTTGACTCTGTGGCTGATGGAGCGCTTGGGGATTCTTCGGGAAACTCCTGATATGATCAAGCCTTGGACATTCGCCAGGAGAGGGGTTGCTGTAGATTTTGATGATCAGGGCTCATGGGAGCGTTGGATGGCTGGTCGCCAGACAGAAGATATTAGATGGTCAGTGCCTTGTTGGCAGGTGGAGACTCGGAGGGTACTTCAGGACGGGTCTCATGTGGTCATGCTTCCGGGGCTTTCTCAGTCCAGCTTCTATATTCCGTCCTTGGTTCTGAGACAGTTCGGCTTGGAGCAGGTTCCTTTGGAGGACTTTGATGATATAGCCACCAGGGTGGTGGCTCCTGTTTCTATGGATGATCCTTCGGTGTTTTCCTTTCTGTCCCGAGCATGGAGGTATGACGTCTTTCCTCCTCGGGTTATCCTCAGGCGTCCGAGACCTGTGTTCTTGACCACTTGGTACCTGGATTGGTACGAGAGGCATTTTGGAGAGACTCAGATGGCTATTTTGAGACGGCGTGAGGCCATTGTGGGTGCGGAGGACCTGACAGTTTCCGAGAGGAGGAGGGCCGAGGCGAGGGCCAACCCTCATGACAGGAGCGGAGACGCTGTGACCGACTATGAGGCTTATATCAAGAGGCAGGAGAGGAGGACTCCTATGCTATCAGCCCGGCTACAGGAGATGAGAGATGACGCTAGGGCCACCAAGGCCCTGACAGAGGCTGGTTTGATAGATCCTGTTCCTATACCAGAGCTTGGTAGGAGGAAGACCGACATTTTTCCTGTTCAGAAGAAGAAGTCTCGAAGGGGAAAGAAGAGGGGGGATGCCAGTACGAGCGGTTTAGAGTGACCTCGAGGTTTCCGAGTATCCCTTTCTTGCCGTAGCAGACACATTAGTTTGATTATGTATCTTAATTTCTTTTAGCAGGTTGCCAGTTGTAGGAATGAATCGGGCTTAGACTCATCAAAAAGTTTTTAACTTGTAATGAATATTTGAATTGCTTCAGAGTTTTTCGAGACGCTTTCATGGTCTGATCAATTTTATTGATGTCTGAGTATGACTTTTATTTGTGCTTTAGACCGAACCGTTTCCGGCTGCCTACGTTCCCCTCATTTTGAGGAGCTCAGGTCTTCGTAGTTCAACCTGTTTTTTTTGTTTTTGTTTTTTTTTTGTGCAACCCTGTTTTTTACCTAGGCCGCCCTTTTCGGGTTTTCAACCTAGTTGGGTATTACTCTTTTAGCACTCTTTGTCTTCTCCTTTTTTTTTCTTTGTTTCTTTTTTTTTTTGACTTCTTTTTTTTTGTTTTACGCGTAGTATCTGCGCAGCTTGTCACCATTCACTGGGTGTACAAAGGGATATCCGTCGAGGTCTGCAAGTTGCATGGCTCCTCCGGAGAAGATCTTTTGGACGATGTATAGCCCGACCCCGACAGGCTCCCATTTGTCGAGGGGGTTGATACGGACTGGGGGCTTTTCTTTCAAAACGAGATCACCTTCTCGGATCTCCCGATGCTTTACTTTCTTGTCGAAGGCTCTGGCCATTCTCCCTTGGTAGGCTCGGATGTATTCCATTGCTTTCAATCGGCGTTCATCTAGCAGGGCCAATTCATCATGGCGACTCTGGAGCCATTCGACCTCGTTGATCTGGCTTTCCAACAGCACACGGAGTGAGGGGATTTCCAATTCGATTGGGAGTACGGATTCCATCCCGTAGGTGAGAGCAAATGGTGTTTCTCCTGTTGCCGTTCTGACGGATGTTCTGTAGCCCCAGAGTGCCAGGTGTAACTTTTCGGGCCAATATTTGCCTCGGACAGCCATTTTCCGGATAATGTTTTCCAGAGTCTTGTTTGCTGCTTCCACGGCTCCGTTGGTTTGGGGCCTGTAAGGAGATGACTTGTGACGGGTTATTCTGAATTCTGCCAGCAGCCTTTCACATTCCCCTTCGAAGTGGGATCCATTATCTGAGATGATTTCGGCTGGCAACCCGTATCGGCATATGATGTTCTCTTTGATGAAGAGGGCTACTTTCCTTGAGTTGAGGATTTTGTAGGACTTTGTAAGGCATCCTTTCCAGTTCCTTCGAAGAAATCACCAATCTGCGTCTCTTTAGGCTCTTCCGCAGTTTCCAAATTCACACTTGTCAAAACCTCTTCGGTAGCTTGGGCTCGATTTTCCTCTTTCCGAACAACCTGCTTAAAGATTTTTTTTTTTGTTTGATTTTTTTTTTTGTTATTTAATGTGTCTGCTTCTTTATCTAATGAATTATTATTAAATGTTTTTTTTATTAATTAATTCATCATTAGTTAAAGTGGCAATCAAGGGATACTCGGAAAGGTCATTTCATTGAGAACGAAAAGGAAGTACAGCATTTGCTACAGACTCGTAGTCTTCAGGCGTAGGGCCGTCGGACGACTCTAGAGACTCGACCTTAACAATGAAAGACTCGGAGGACTTTTCCTAGATTGGCACAAAAGGATGGGAGACCAATCCAGGCTTGGTGATCATTTGTTCTTTGGTCGCGGACGGGCCTGAGAGAGTTTCCCAATTCTTTAGCGGCATTGTTGTCAGTGATCTCATGACTCGGGGGCTGTCTCGTTTCTGTTCTCCTCCCTCGATCATTGCTACCATTTCTTTGGTAGTGAAATCAATCGGGTCGGCACTGGATCTCTTCCCGAATAAGCATTGCATAATCGGATCATCCCAATCATCTGAAAAGACTTCTGTGGCTTTGGCTTTCGGCATGGTCAATTCAAGCTCAGGTTTCGGACCTTCCTGGGCAGTAGGGATTGTGGTTGTGAGCTACTCGAACTGTTCCACTAGGCTTGGCACGCCTTTGAAAGTGTACTTACTCTTCATGGTAGTGGTAGCCCCGGGTATCTTGGGTAGGTCCAGAAACATTCTACGGACCGGGTTAGCTTTGGCTCCCCTGAACTTGTTGAGGCTATCCTGTAGCTCCGGCCACCCTTCTATAGGAGTGGGCTCTGTGATGTTACCCGGTTGTGTGGGACCCTTTACAAAGTAGTCAGCCAAATTAGGACTGAAGGGGAGAGATTTAGGATCGTCGACCGGGACCCTTCCTGTGACATCTTCAAATCTTTTTTCTTTTGCAGTGTCCACTGAGGAGGCCTCATATCCCAGGCCGTGGCGAGTTTTCTGTCCTTTCACCTCGATGAGTTTGTGAGTTCCTTGTTGGTGCTTCCCCAGACCGAGGCCAGGTAGATAGCTCATCTTTCTCATCATTTTCAAGATCGGAGGGATTTTATCCCGAGTGATCGTCAGATCTATGTTGCACACTTGGGCTTTGGGAGGCTCGACCGTGAAGCCTGTTAGCATGAGACCTTCCTCGTCATGTTTGATTTCCAGAATAGGTATTCCACCTGTATCTGTGCCCTCCAAGGTGACTAAATCCCCATAAATGGTCGTCAGGTCCCCATTCGAGACGAATTTCACACACTGGTGGAGGCTTGAGGCAACCCCTTTGACCTGATGCAGCCAAGGTCTTCCCAATAAAGCATTAAAAGTGATCGGGATGTCAATAACCTGGAATTCCACAGGTATCAATTTCTGTCCAAACCAAAGGTCCAAAGTAGCAACTCCAAGGACTGCTCGGGATGTCGAGTCGTAAGCTTTGACTGTGAGGGAGGAAGGATTCAAGTCTGTAGTCTTGATATCAAGCAGGCTCATGATCTTTGCCGAAAGAATATTCATTCCGGACCCATTATCAACCAGGACCCGAGGAAGGCGTCGTTCATCCAATTGGACTGTGATGAAGAGAGGCTCGTTATGATCAGCCCCAAATTGAGGGAGGTCGAGATCTGTGAAAGTGATTATGTTCCCGTAGTGGATGTTTCCAATCAGCTGTACCACGTCATCGGGAGTAGCATCAATAGGGACCAAGGTGCGGGCCAGGCTTTCTTCCAGCTTTAGCTTATAGGGATAGGATGAGGTGAGCAGGGACCATAGAGAGATGTTGGCCTGCGTTTGCTTCAACTGGGTGAGCACGGGATCCTCCTTTCCGGGGTCAGGAGCTTCGGCTGTCTTAGCATAGGGGCGGCGTTTCTCCCCGGGTGCTTGATCTGTGGCCTTCTTATCTGCCTTGAGATTCCCTTGGATGATTTTCCCGGATCGGGTCAACAGGTTAACTTCCTCATCAGTTGCTTCTTGACTGGATTTCTTTAACGCTGCTAAGGTCAATGGGGGAGCCTTTTTGGCTATCGGCCACTGGTTCTGACGGAGTCTAGCAACGGTGAGGGGCTGAGCTGTTGATGTAACGAACGCAGCGGAATAATAACAATAAGGCTTGATCGAAATCAAAACCTTCTGCAAGGAATCGCAATTCCCAAGATAACAAGAACTTCCTAAGAAACCCTTCTGCAAGCCAATAGAATTGACCAAGAAATTTGCAAGATGCAAAACTGAATTTAATTGATAAAAGTCTAATTTTCGGAATTACAATGAATACCTATAATATAGTGCCCAGAAAACTTGAAAAAGACTCCTAAACCTTCTAAAATTAATCCTAACCTATATAGTAACCTAATAGGACTTAAAAACTAGTAAATATATTCAAAATCTATTCTAAAACTACCTATAATCAACCAAATAAAATCAAATCCGAAAATACAAATGAAATAATAAAAGATACAAAAAATAATTAACATCCCAATTTACATCATACACCACCACTTCAAAAGAACTCGTCCCCGAGTTCTCATCCGATGTTTGGAAGCTGCCATCCCATTTAAAAAGATACTTCGAATAAACTTGACTTCTTGGCATCGTAAGATATGGACAAATATTTTCAAAATCAAATAATATACTTCCATTATTCGTCCCATATTCTTCATCAATTACCTCTTTAATGCCCAAATTCCCCTCTTCAACATGTTCTTCTTTGACCGTATCAACAATCGTTTCAGCAACAATATCGTCTTGCGCATGAACTTCTTCAACATGAACAACGCACAAATCCTCCGCGACTTCACAAAAAGCTTCCTTACCGTTGGAATCTTTGGTCCAAGCGTTTAGGTCTGGGGTTGATTTGGCTTCATCCACACGCCCAATTTCAGCTGATAATTTTGCTTCCAATCTTCGAATTCGCCTGGAATAGAAACATGCTTTTGAATAATAAAAATCAGATTTCGCATAATATTTATCCCTAGCAAGCCGATGTTCCTCTGAATCAAATATCTGCAGCTGAAGAAGATGATTGTAGCCCTTCTCTGCAAATTTTGCCTCAAGTGCAAAGAAATACTCTTCTTGTTGACGAGTATGTGTGAGGCGAACATTAATGTCTTCAATAGACAACTCACCAATAAAAACCGGAATATCCGCCCTAATCTTAGGACGTTGGTCACGTGGAGGCACTGCCCTGGCCTCACCTTCATCATTATCAGAAACCTCCCCGCCCATCGGATCATCACGGTGGAGATTTTCCCCGCGAGGACCTGCCCGATGTTGTGGATTGGCATCACCGCCACCACCTACCCTCATCTGCACCAAAGTCGCCAATAATTCCGCATGCTGCCGATCGCGACGCTCTCCGTCCAACCACATACGTTCCGTGGCTGCTGCTTCCATGCGTTCAAGGATTGCAGTGATGTCGTTCCTCCCATCGTTTGCCATCACCTCGTCGGAGAACCCTAGGATCGTCCGATTTCTGATACCAACTGATGTAACGAACGCAGCGGAATAATAACAATAAGGCTTGATCGAAATCAAAACCTTCTGCAAGGCATCGCAATTCCCAAGATAACAAGAACTTCCTAAGAAATCCTTCTGCAAGCCAATAGAATTGACCAAGAAATTTGCAAGATGCAAAACTGAATTTAATTGATAAAAGTCTAATTTTCGGAATTACAATGAAGACCTATAATATAGTGCCCAGAAAACTTGAAAAAGACTCCTAAACCTTCTAAAATTAATCATAACCTATATAGTAACCTAATAGGACTTAAAAACTAGTAAATATATTCAAAATCTATTCTAAAACTACCTATAATCAACCAATTTACATCAGCTGTACTGGCTCCTTCCTGGGCGGCCCTTATAACTGCTTCCCAAGTCACAGGCTTTTGAGTCTGGGGTTGTGTTGTTGCCCCTTGGATGGCCCAAAGAGCTAGGGCGTCCTCCGATTTGCTCCCATAGTCTGCCTTGCTCATAGTTATCATGCAACAAGAGTCGCTATTGTCGGGGCTCGGCGGCTTTTCGATCTCATCCCCGGTATAGTGCAACCATTCTGGTTCCTTTCGGTAATACTCAGAGTTGGAAATGATTATAGCATTCTGTGATGATGTGTCGCCATTTCGCGGGAAAAAATTCGATTTTTCGCGTTTCTTTGAAAAAAACCAAATAAAACCCGGGAAAAAGAACGGAGTCGCCACGCCATTTTTGTTTTAAGGGCCAAAACTTTGAAAAATGCCCGAGATCAGAAATTTGGGTTCGGAGGTCATGTTACACGCCGGGAAGGACGTTAGTGTGCACCCGGAATGCCTCGTAAAACGAGTCTTCCAAGCTGAAAATCATTTGTGTGTGTGTGTGTGTTTTGGCCAAAATAATTTGAAACTCAGAAAAGTAAAAATTGGGATATCTTTTTAAGACTTTAAACTGATCCCATGATTTTTTGGAAGATTTTTGGATTGAGATTTGGTACTCAAAAGACCTTTTGAAGTTGAGGGCCACTTCTGTCAGAATGAAAAAGGCAGTGGACCTTTGATTTTGAAATGGATTCAAGGGTCTTAAAACTTCATAATCTGGATAAACTCAGAGAATGAAAGTTGTTCCAGACACCTTAAATAAGATTTTTGAGAAGGAATTTTCCATTTTGGAGAAGATTTGAGGGGTCAAAACCTTCTAGAAATCTCAGATATGCAATCTGGATTTCCAGAAGCTGATGAACTAGCCTCTAAAAGAAAATTTGAAAAGAGGAGTTTTACTCACCCAAAAAATAACGTAAAAATATGTCTGGAAAGCTCTGGATGTTGGATACAAAAAGTGTTTTGTAGTCAACACCAAATTCCAAGTTTATCTGTGTCCAAAAATTAAGACAATGGACTGGGATCTTGGAAAATTGCTACTGGACAGCAACTTCTCAAGAAAGAAAATATGATTTAAAGGGGGGTTTTGCATCCATGCTTGTCCCCATTTCCCTAGGTTTTGGTTAGTGATCACTTGACATTTTAGTGGTGAATCAACTATACCAAACCATCCTTGGGGTACATTAGGACTAAACACTTCATTTGCTTGGGAAGGGGATTTTTATCCTTTGAAAATGAGATTTGATGCTTGAAAATGTTTTTAGGGTTTTGAAAATGTGTTTTCTTTGCAAGAAAGTAAGAGAACTTGAAAATAATGTTGATTCTTGTAGAAGATCATCCATGGAGATGAACTTCCATGGTGATCTTCTTGGATCTAAGACAAGAAGATGAATGAACTACATTTTGTAGTTTGAAGATGCATGCATGGATGAGAGATTTAGGGTAAGAAGAGGGAGGTTATACCTATCTTCTTTGTATTTTGGGGCTTTGGCTTGAATGTATGAGTGTTTGAGGCTTGAATGCAAGAGTGTTTGGGTTTAATTTGAGTGAGTGAAAGTTGGGAAGATTCAAGAGAAAAAGGTGACAATTCTTATAGAATTCTCACTGTTTTCTCGAGTATATTCGCCAAAATACTGTGAATTATGCTCTTCTTCCTCCTTATTTTTGTGACTGGAGGGCTCAATTTATAGCCCTCTGAAAATTGCAATCTCATCCGCGCGGATAGGACCTGCAGCGTGCACTGTTCATTAAATGCTGCTCCAGGCTTTGGACAAGAGGAATAATCTTTTTTAAAATTCAAATTAAACAGCCAGATTATGTTTCCAGCCATTTCTTTTTTTGGTTTTTCTTATTTCTTTTGCTTTTTTGATTCCTTTCCTTGGTTTATCTTTTTTTGGCAATCCCCATTTCGCCCTCACTTTGTTAGAAAAGTTAGGAATGTTAGGAATTGTTAGAAATATTATAACTTTCGTTAATTTTCTAACGAAAATTCTAACAAGCTCAAATTGGAGCATTTACAGTAGCCCCTCGGCGACGGCGCTTTCGAAGGAAGCGGGGTCGTCGATAAGAGTAAGGCTCCATATTTGGCAGGATGATCGAGTGATCGGGTGGCTGAACATATTTAATAGGCTACCTACGTATCCCGAATGGGAATCAAGCCGGTCGTAGTTCGGGTCTTTGACCCTGGAGATGATGACGTTTTAGGTGCCTCGAACCTGATGAGCGAGTTCTGCAGTCGGTTGCTGGAGAGAAACTCTGCTGGGGGTAAGAGATGACCATTTTCGGTCTGATGGCTATCCGCTCTGCTGGGGATGATTGCGATTTATCGCTTTCCTAGTGATAGCGTTTTAGGTGCCTCAAACCTTGGAGATGGCGTTTTAGGTGCCTCGAACCTTGGAGATGGCGTTTTAGGTGCCTCGGACCTTGGATATGGCGCTTTAGGTGCCTCGAACCTTGGAGATGGCGTTTTAGGTGCCTCGAACCTTGGAGATGGCGTTTTAGGTGCCTCGACCCTTGGAGATGGCGTTTTAGGTGCCTCGAACCTTGGAGATGGCGTTTTAGGTGCCTCGAACCTTGGAGATGGCGTTTTAGGTGCCTCGAACCTTAATTTGAAAAGGCCTTTCGGTGGACTTCGTCTGCTGCCGAAGGATAGGGTGACCGTTTTGGTCGGGGGGCTGGACCTAATGATAGGCTACCTACATATCCCTAGTGGGGAATCAAGCCCTTTCGTAGTTCGAGTTCTTCTCGAGATTTCGTTGGCTTTTGGGATTCCGTTAACTTTGCTGGGGATTTTGTTAGCCTTTGCTGGGGAAAATCAGACGTATTCGTCTGGGAAATCGGTCTTACGTTTGACTGCCGTTTGATGATTTTGATGAAAGATACGGGATCTCGTTATCTTTCTCGGGGAGATCGGTCTTACGTTTGACTGCCGTTGGAATAATTTTGATGAAAGATACGGGATTCCGTTATCTTTCTCGGGGAGATCGGTCTTACGTTTGACTGCCGTTGAATGATTTTGATGAAAGATACGGGATCTCGTTATCTTTCTCAGGGAGATCGGTCTTACGTTTGACTGCCGTTGGTAATTTTGATGAAAGATACGGGATCTCGTTATCTTTCTCGGGGAAATCGGTCTTACGTTTGACCGCCGTTTGATGATTTTGATGAAAGATACGGGACCTCGTTATCTTTCTCAGGGAGATCGGTCTTACGTTTGACTGCCGTTTGATGATTTTGATTGAAGATGAACACTTTGGGCCCGAATCCGTGGGCCGTCCGCCAAGCCCGCCGTCCGCCGCCCGCTAGCCCGCCGCCCGCCAAGCCCGTCACCCAAACCGCCAAGCCCAGCCCGTATATAGAAGGCAGGCCGGATTTAGAAAATAGGCCACGGGCCGGGCCAAGCCCGCGGCTTATCGGGCCCGTCTCACTCGTCACCGCCAAGCCCGCTCAAATGGAAAATTTCAGTTTTTTTTTTTAAATATATATTATATATTCTGATTTTAAGCACATGAGAGGTCAGTGGTGGAGTGGATAAGTTGTTTCCTTCTGACTCAAATGTACCCAGTTCGAATCCCCTTCCCTATTTATATTTTGAAAAAAAATGGGTAAAGCTCCGCCTAAACACCCGGCCCGGACGGGACGGGGCGGGCCGGTCCTCGTGTAAACGGGCGGGCCGGGCCGAGCTTGGCCCGCGGGCTAAGAGAAAACGGGCTGGGCAATATCCGTTATCCGCGGGCTTCTTTCAAACGGGCCGGGCCGGGCCGGGCCGGCCCGAACGTTCATCTTCAATTTTGATGAAAGATACGGGATTTCGTTATCTTTCTCGGGGAGATCAGTCTTACGTTTGACTGCCGGGGGATGATTTTGATGAAAGATACGGGATTCCGTTATCTTTCTCGGGGAGATCGGTCTTACGTTTGACTGCCGTTTGATGATTTTGATGAATGATACGGGATCTCGTTATCTTTCTCGGGGAAATCGGTCTTACGTTTGACCGCCGGGGGATGATTTTGATGAAAGATATGGGATTCCGTTATCTTTCTCGGGGAGATCGGTCTTACGTTTGACTGCCGTTTGATGATTTTGATGAAAGATACGGGATCTCGTTATCTTTCTCGGGGAAATCGGTCTTACGTTTGACCGCCGTTGGAATAATTTTGATGAAAGATACGGGATTCCGTTATCTTTCTCGGGGAGATCGGTCTTACGTTTGACTGCCGTTGGATGATTTTGATGAAAGATACGGGATCTCGTTATCTTTCTCGGGGGAATCGGTCTTACGTTTGACTGCCGTTTGACGATTTTGATGAAAGATACGGGACCTCGTTATCTTTCTCAGGGAGATCGGTCTTACGTTTGACTGCCGGGGGATGATTTTGATGAAAGATACGGGATTCCGTTATCTTTCTCGGGGAGATCGGTCTTACGTTTGACTGCCGTTTGATGATTTTGATGAAAGATACGGGATTTCGTTATCTTTCTCGGGGAGATCGGTCTTACGTTTGACTGCCGGGGAATGATTTTGATGAAAGATACGGGATTCCGTTATCTTTCTCGGGGAGATCGGTCTTACGTTTGACTGCCGTTTGATGATTTTGATGAAAGATACGGGATCTCGTTATCTTTCTCGGGGAAATCGGTCTTACAATTGACCGCCGTTGGAATAATTTTGATGAAAGATACGGGATTCCGTTATCTTTCTCGGGGAGATCGGTCTTACGTTTGACTGCCGTTGGATGATTTTGATGAAAGATACGGGATCTCGTTATCTTTCTCAGGGAGATCGGTCTTACGTTTGAGTGCCGTTGGGTAATTTTGATTAAATTTGGTTAACTCTGTCAAGTTGGGGACTGAACTGCAGAGTCCCAGATTTTTAAAGGACAAAAGGGTCATTTTGACCCTGACAATCCTATCCGCGCGGATAGGAGCGTGTTCCAGGATTTTTAAATGAGGGGCCGCCCCCTTTCTCCTTCTCCCCTACCACTTTTACAGTTTGTCGAGAGAAAAGAGAGAGAAAGTGAGAAATCCGCCATTTTTGGCCTAAAAAGCTTCGAAATCTTCCGATTTTCTTCGATTTTCGAGCAATGGAACACGGGGAAGGTGCTTTTCAAGGCCAAGGACGTGGCCCGGTGGCGGAGAGACGATTGGAGCTCGTCCGGATGAGGAGGCACTATACTCTTTCGCAATCGATTGCGGAGGAGTCATACCCCGATGCTTGGCAACATTGGGCTTCTGATCCGAGTCTCCGAACGGTATACTTCGAATCTTTTCATTCCCTTTGTTGATTTCTTGCTTGAAATTTAATTTCGGTTGAATTTTTTTTGAAAATTCGAATGATTGATGTTCTTGGCTTTGAATTTTGATTTTAATGCTTTGCATGTTGTAATGAGTATATGGGTATCCCAAAATGTGCATTTTGCTTGGAAAAGAATTGGCATTTTGCCAACATGAGATGATGATATGAATGTATGATTTTTGATTGATTTTTTTTTTTTTAAAAGTGGGACGGATTTTTCCTCCCGTTGATTGAATGCACGTTATTTTATGAAAACGGGACGGAGTTTTTACTCCCGTAGGAATGCATTTTTTTTTTTTGATGAATGCATGTATGTATGTCTTATGTAGGATTTTTTTTTTGAAAAGTGGTAAGGATTTTTCCTTCTGTTGATTGAATGCATGTTATGTATGCATGTTATTTTATAAAAATGGGGCGGAGTTTTTACTTCCGTAAGAATGCATTTTTTTTTTGATGAATGCATGGGGATGTGCTGAAAGCTGTTCTTTTTTTTTTTTTTTTGCGAGAAAAATGGGGTTATGCTCATTGTATGCTGTTATACTGTCGAATTTTCTTTGAAATTTCATGATGCATATGTATGCTCTTTTTTTTTCGTGCAAATGCAAATGCAATTTTTTTTTTTGACATTTTCTTCTTTTTTTTTATTGCAGGGTGGAAACAACTACGTTACGGAGCAACTGAACAAGATGAAGACTCGAGGATCGGTGGAGTCTGTAGTTGACTTGTGGGACCGGCTTCCGAATGCGGGCCGAGGAGCTTTGCCGAGTCCGAGACAGATTGTTGTTGAGACCGGGCTTTGGGAGTTTGTTGAGTGCTTGAGAGGATTGGTCAAGTTCCCTAAGAGCAAGGGCTTGATGTTTGCTTTGGCGCAGCACTGGTGGGATGCGACCCACACGTTTCACTTCTTTTGGGGAGAGGCTACGGTTACGCCTTCCGACTATGCTGCGATCACGGGTTTGTCCTTCAATGGACGCAGCATTGAGTGGCGGGATGGCTATAGCGATGCGGATCTGCAGGCTCTTCTGGGATTTTCCCCTATTCCCAAAAAGGGATGGGGATGGAGTATGCGGTGGTCTACGGGAAGATTGTGGAGACCATTGTGAGTTACGAGGCTGGGGAGGAGAGGATAGGCGCCGATCAGATTGCCAGGGCTTTCTTGTGGTTTGCTTTTTCGAGCACCCTCTTTGGGCATGCTGAGGGGACGGCAGTCTTTGCCTTGCTGAGGTCCTTGGAGGACATGGAGATGGCTGGAGATGTCTCCTGGGGAGAGGCCGGGCTGGCAGAGCTTTACTTTGCTCTCGATAGGTACAGCCGGAAGGCTGTGAGCTCCTTGTACTGCTTTGAGTTTGCCCTGGAGGTATAAGCTCTCTTTTTGCTTTCCCCCCCTTTTTTTTTGAGCACACACTTTTCTCTTGCACTGGATTGATTGGATTTTACCTTTCGCAGGTATGGGCGTTGGAGTTTTTCCACGTCACAATGTGGCGACAGCCGGTGGAGTACGTCGGGGCGTATCCGGCCATGCATTCTTGGTCCAAGCATGCCCGGGAGAAGATAAGCTCCAGGGGGCATACGACTCTCAGGTACACGGATTGCCTTCCTTTGACGGAGGCTGAGACGGATGATATTATATCCCTGGGATCGCTTCGAGGTGGCGCAGCTGAAGGGCGCTGAGATTTGGACTGTGCAGCGGAGGATTCTGAGAGGTCTGACCTGCGATGCCTATTATTCGTGTGAGAGGGTGACGCGCCAGCATGGCGTGAACTCGCCTTTGAGGACACCAGTGGAGCCTCCCGCCGATATGATGCACCCGAGTGACAGATCTGTGACCTGGGATGATTACCGGGCCGGCCAGCACTTCTCGGCATTTGTGGCGATTGAGCCGTACCCCGTATTTGTCTTGAGGAGGCTGAGGATGCCTCAGGTTCTGGATAGAGAGGGGCTTGGGATCCCGCGGTACCCTCGGACGGATTTTTCATATATCCAGGATGGGGTCCGATTGAGGGTGCAGATCCCTCAGCCTGAGCGGCTTCCACGAGCTTTCCGGCCTCGTCCGGGTATGAAGGTATGGCTTCTCTTTTTTTTTTTACTTTTGTCTTTTCTTTTCCTTCCTGTCATCATTTCTCGCTTCAACTGTTTCTGACGCTTTCGCTTTTGTGCAGTTTTCGGAGGTGGTTGTCGAGAAGCTGACGAAGCAAGTGATCGGAGCCAAGAGATTCATCAGGAGGATGGTCGCTTGCGGGGCTCCTCAGGCTAGAGCGAGGCGACCACGGCCGGCGCCTGTTAGGCGGGAGGCTTCCCCTATTCGTTCAGAGACTTCTTCAGAGACTCCTCTGTCTCCTCTCATTGATCCCCGCGCGGTGCTGCCCTCGGATCACGTCATTCTCGGGGATCCACACGGGCAGGGACACGTCTGGCAGCATGGTGGGTCGTCTTCGTACGTCCAGGAGTCCGACGCCTTCACCTTCGGATATGATTTTTTCGCAGATCTCGGCTTGCCCTATCAGAGCGTGCCGGTTGGTCCTGACGAGCCTCTTTCTGGAGACGAGGACGATTCTGAGCCCGAGATTTTCAGGGCTCCTGAGGAGGCGGGCCCGAGTCGCAAGAGGAACCGGGGACAGACGTCGGGCGCTAGGGATTCTGATTGATTACCCCCCCTGATTTTTTTTTTTTTTTTTTTTAGACTCGATTTTCGAGATTTTGAGATTTATGACTGGGTTTGAGATTTGTACAAATTTTATGCACATTTTTTTTCCTTTTTTTTTGGGGATGTAATAATTTAGGATTTTATTGATGTTTGTTTGTTTTTTTTTTTGCACTCTTTTTTTTTCTCTTTTTTTTTTGGGATGTAATAATTTAGGATTTTATTTTATGAATGCAATGCGGTATGAATGCAGTGTTGCATGAGCCTTGTTTTTTTTTTGGCAAGGGTGTTAGTGTTTGGTATATGGACTGGTTTGGGGAGGTTTTTGCACAGGTTTCGAGCAACCGGGACGGAATATTCCTCTTTTGGTGTAGCACTTGGACTCGTTGCAGATTTTTCTCGATGAATGACAATCATGTCCGCGCGGAGGAGTCCCGCATTCGACATTGTCCTTTAATTTTGCTTCAGATCTGGTCTCACTTTATTTCAAATTCAAATATTCTCTTAAACCTCCAGTCCAAACAGCCATTTTCGGGGAGAAAGAGAGAAAAACCATGGAAAACCTAAGAAAAGCTCCATCAAAATTGTCCCAAGAATCCCAAATGTCGTTTTTCAACAAATTCAAGGCTTGGTCCCGGGAGATCATGCATGAGAGGAGGTCCTTCTTTGAAGAAAGGTACAAGGTGAAGTGCTTATGGTCTCTCAAGGAATTGATTCCGGATTACGGTCTTTTGAGGGCTTCTTCCTCATTTTGGGATACTAGGAGGCATGTCTTTCCTTCAACGAGATTGTTCCGACTGTCGAAAAATTTCGGGCCTTGCTTGGTGGTCCGGAGGTGGAAGAGATAGCGGTTCCTTTGCCCGGAGGGGCTTCTTTTGTTGACAGATTGTGCGTCCTCCTTCATCTTTCCCCGGAGGAAGCGCAGGGTATGATCCGTGGTCCCGATCATTTTGATATTTTCGGCCTTCCCGATAGGTTTAGGGGCCTAGGCTTAGTGGATGATGCCTATTGGGATGCCTTTGCACTTTGTATGTTTGGCACCCTGTTCATGGTCTATTCCTTTGGGATTTGCCATCGGTCTTTGCTGGATGTTGTCGTTCACTGTCGCTTGCGTGGATGTCGTACCTTTGATTCTGGGGAGACTTCTCATGCTCTTGATAGGCCGGCTACCGGAAGACGGTATATGCACGGGGGCAGCCCGCTCCTCTTGACCCCGTGGCCGATGGAGCGTTTGGGGATTCTTTTTCGGGAAACTCCCGACATGATCAAGCCTTGGACATTTGCCAGAGGGGGTCACGTGGATTTTGATGATCGTGGCTCATGGGAGCGTTGGATGGCCGGTCGCCGACGTAAGATATCGATGGTCGGTGCCTTGTTGGCGGGTGGAGACTCGCAGAGTGCTTCAGACGGGTCTCATGTGGTCATACTTCCGGGCTTTCTCACCCAGCTTCTATATTCCGTCTTTGGTTCTGAGACAGTTCGGCTTGGAGCAGGTTCCTTTGGAGAACTTTGATGATATAGCCACCAGGGTGGTGGCTCCTGTTTCTATGGATGATCCCTCGGTGTTTCCATTTCTTTCCCAAGCATGGAGGTATGACGTCTTTCCTCCTCGGGTTATCCTCAGGCGTCCAAGACCGATGTTCCTGACCACTTGGTACCTGGATTGGTATGAGAGGCATCTGGGAGAGACTCAGTTGGCTATTTTGAGACGGCGTGAGGCCATTGTGGGTGCGGAGGACCTGACTGTTTCTGAGAGGAGGAGGGCCGAGGCGAGGGCCAACCCTCATGACAGGAGCGGAGACACTGTGACCGACTATGAGGCTTACGTCAAGAGACAGGAGAGGAGGGCTCCTATGCTACCAGCTAGGCTACAGGAGATGAGAGATGACGCTAGGGCTACTAAGGCCCTGACAGAGGCTGGTCTGATAGATCCTGTTCCTATACCAGAGCTCGGTAGGAGGAAGACCGACATTTTTCCTGTTCAGAAGAAGAAGACTCGAAGGGGGAAGAAGAGGGGAGAGGCCAGTACGAGTGGCTTGGAGTGACCTTGAGGTTTCCGAGTATCCCTTTCTTGTCGTGACAGACACATTAGTTTGATTATGTATCTTAATTTCTTTTAGCAGGTTGCCAGTTGTAGGAATGAATCGGGCTTAGACTCATCAAAAAGTTTTTAACTTGTAATGAATATTTGAATTGCTTCAGAGTTTTTCGAGACGCTTTCATGGTCCGATCAGTTGTATTGATGTCAAAGTATGACTTTTATTTGTGTTTTAGACCGAACCGTTTCCGGCTGCCTACGTTCCCCTCATTTTGAGGAGCTCAGGTCTTCGTAGTTCAACCTGATTTTTTTTTTTTTTTTTTTTTTGTTTTTTTTTGTTTTTTTTTTTTTTTTTTTTTTTTTGTTTTTTTTTTTTTTTTTGGTGCAACCCTGTTTTTTACCTAGGCCGCCCTTTTTGGGTTTTCAACCTAGTTGGGTATTACTCTTTTAGCACTCCTTTTTCTTTTTTTTTTTTTGACTTCTTCTTTTTTTTTTCTTTGTTTTACGCGTAGTATCTGCGCAGCTTGTCACCATTCACTGGGTGTACAAAGGGATTCCCGTCGAGGTCTGCAAGTTGCATGGCTCCTCCGGAGAAGATCTTCTGGACGACATATGGCCCGACCCATACAGGTTCCCATTTGCCGAGGGGGTTGACACGGACTGGGGGCTTTTCTTTTAAAACGAGATCACCTTCTCGGATCTCCCGATGCTTTACTTTCTTGTCGAAGGCTCTGGCCATTCTTCCTTGGTAGGCTCGGATGTGTTCCATTGCTTTCAATCGGCGTTCATCTAGCAGGGCCAATTCATCGTGGCGACTCTGGAGCCATTCGACCTCGTTGATCTGGCTTTCCAGCAGTACACGGAGCGAGGGGATTTCCAATTCGATTGGGAGCACGGCTTCCATTCCGTATGTGAGGGCAAACGGTGTTTCCCCAGTTGCCGTTCTGACTGATGTTCTGTAGCCCCAGAGTGCCAGGTGTAGCTTCTCGGGCCAATCTCTGCCTTGGACAGCCATCTTTCGGATGATGTTTTCCAAAGTCTTGTTTGCTGCCTCGACGGCTCCGTTGGTTTGGGGCCTGTAAGGAGATGACTTGTGACGGGTTATTCTGAATTCTGCCAGCAGTCTGTCGCATTCCCCTTCGAAGTGGGATCCATTATCTGAAATGATTTCGGCTGGCAACCCGTATCTGCATATGATGTTCTCTTTGATGAAGAGGGCTACTTTCCTTGAGTTGAGGATTTTGTAGGACTTGGCTTCAACCCACTTGGTGAAATAATCCACAGCTACCAGGACAAATTCGTGGCCGTTGCTGCCTGATGGTGTGATTTTGCCTATGACATCGATTCCCCAAGTGACGAAAGGCCAAGGGGTTGTCATGCAGTATAACTCGTGAGGAGGCAAGTGATTAAGATTGGAGTATCGCTGGCATTTGTCGCAGCCTTTTGACGAACCGGATGCGGTCGGTTTCCATGGAGATCCAAAAGTACCCCATTCTCGCATGATTTGCATCGAGCTCGAGCATTCATGTGAGGGCCGCATGTACCACCATGTATTTCTTTCATGAGTTCGGTAGCCTCTTGTTTGCCGATACATCGCAGGAGGGGGCCTTGATAACGCTTCTTGTATAGCATATTTCCCAAAAGAACATAATGGGAGGCGAGCCGCTTCTGTGGCCGAGAGACTTTTCGCTTTGATTCCTTCTTTATATTCCCCATCTTCATTTTTGAAAGGGGCCTCGCCATCCTTCAGTTGGTAGATCTCGAGTGTACCAAGGATCATTGGCCGATTCGGCTTCGCTTTGATTTCAAAGCAATAAGCGGGATTTTCTCTTCTACCGACTCGAATGGTTTGACGGACTTCCCTTCGGGTATTTCAACGAGGGAGGCTAGCGTTGCCGCAGCATCCGCAAACTGCTGCGATCCCCGGGCAAGTAATGAAAGCCGATCTCCTCGAATTGAGTTACTAGCTCTTCCATGTAAGTGTGATATTTCGCAGACCTGTGTCCACGGTCTTCCATTTGTTAGAGACCTGATTGATGATGAGGCGAGTCACCATACACCTCCAATTCCTTGATATTTATTTCAAGGGCGGCTTCCAACCCGGCTATGCAAGCTTCATATTCAGCAGTCATTGTTGGTGACTTCGAAGTTCAACCTCATCAAGCATGGGGGTGTGTTTGTCGTAGGATCGACCGTAAGCATTCCTATTCCGTTCCTCTTTTGTTTGACGCCCGTCGAAGAAGAGTTGCCAGCGATTTTCTCCTTCTAGAGCGAAGATTCCATCATCGGGAAATTGAGGTTCAGTGTCTCCTGGGACTCATCACTTGGGAAATCGGCCAAATGTTACGCCATTATGCGTCCTTTTACAGATTTCCTTGAAACATAAGTGATGTCATATTCGGCCAAAAAGAACGACCATTTTGCCAACCTCATGGAGATGGAGGGTTTGTCGAATGTATATTTGATGGGGTCTATCCTTGAGACAAGATGTATCGGGTGAGACCGCATGTAGTGTTTCAACTTTCCCACTACCTGCACCAAACCTACGCAAGTCTTCTCGCAAGCAGAGTAATTGAGTTCGCTTCCTTGGAGCTTTCTCGCTTTACGAAATAGATGGCATTTTCGATCTTGGAATCTTTCTTCTCTTGAGCTAGCATAGCCCCAATTGCCGTATCCGTGACAGCTTAGATATAGCAAGAGTGGCTTTTGCCGATGTGGTGGGCAGAGAATCGGGGATTCACAAGGTATGCCTTGATCTGCTCAAAGGCAAGCCGACATTTTGGAGTCCATTCTGTGTAGGCGTCTTTCTTCATCAACTTGAAGATCGGCTCGCAGATCGAGGTCACCGATTTACAAAGTGGCTTATGTATCATAGCCTTTCCCATGAAGGATTTCACTTCTGGTGTCCTGGTGGCTTCATTTCAACTATCGCCTTGATTTTCTCGGGGATCTACTTCGATTCCCCGTTCGTCACCATATATCCTAGCACCTTACCTCGTCTTACACCGAAGGTGCACTTGGCCGGATTCGCCTCATGCCGTGGTCTCTGAGGCGGCCGAAGAATTTTCTCAAATCAACAAAGTGCCGGCCATCCGATCCTTTGGAATGTATTATCATGTCGTCCACATAGACCTCAATTTCTTTGTGGATCATGTCATGGAACAGAGCCGTAGCCGCCCTTTGGTACGTAGCCCCAAAGCATTCTTTAGTCCGAATGGCATGACCGTGTAGCGCAGGTGCCCCAAGGGGTTGTGAAGGCCGTTTTGGCTTGATCCTCTTCTCGCCATTTTGATTTGGTTATAGCCGGCAAAACCGTCGACGAAGGATTTGACTTCATGGTTGGCCGTGGAATCTACCAAAATGTCGATGTTCGTGTGGGGAAATCGTCTTTTGACCGGCTTTGTTCAAGTCTCTCAAGTCTACGCAAAGACCGGATCTTTCCGTTGGCCTCGGTCACCGTTACTATGTTGGAAAGCCATGTAGGGTATTCAATGACTCCGATGAACCCCGCCCGAGCATCTTTTCTATCTCCTCTTTCACTTGTAGGGACCATTCGGGCTTAATTCTTCTTAGCTTCGCTTACCGGCTTGACTTCCGGATCGAGCGGTATTCGGTGCTCAACTATGGAAGGATCGAGGCCCGGCATGTCTTTATAGGACCATGCGAACACATCCACAAATTCTTTTAGCGGCTCAATTAGGACATCCCTTTCAGTTCCCTTCGAAGAAACTACCAATCAAGGCGTCTCTTTAGGCTCTTCCCAGCTCCCAAATTCACACTCGTCAAAATCTCTTCTGGCTTGGGCTCGATTTTCCTCTTTCCTGACAACCCGCTTAAAGATTTCTTTGATATATTGTTCATTTAATGTGTCCGCTTCTTCATCTAGTGAATCGTTATTAATCTGTTTTTAGATTATTAGTTAATTCATCATTAGTTAAAGTGGCAATTAAGGGATACTCGAAAGGTTCGTCATTTCATCGAGAATAAGAGGGAATACAAAGATTGGCTACAATTTCGTGGTCTTCGTGCGTGAGGCCATCGACGACTCGGAAGACTCAAACTCAACAATGAGAGACTCGAGAGGACTTTACAAAGGTTGACACAAAGGGACGGGGAACCAATCCAAGTTTGGTGATCATTTCTTCTTTGGTCATGACGGGCCCGAGAGAGTTTCCCAATTCTTTAGCGGCATTGCCGTTGGAGGCCTCATGACTCTGGGGTCGTCTCATTTCTCGTCCTCCTTCCTCGCCGTTGCTATCATCTCTTTGTCTGAACCAGAATCAATTGTGTTTGGCGTCTGAAAACTGAGCATGTGGATGTAGGGATCTTCCTCAATTCTGGGGATTTCTATCTCGTCACAATCTGACCGCTCAATCCAGATGTAAGGACGTATTGCGTCTCGGTGTGCTGCTAGAAAAATCTCATGTCCCATACTCGAGCGGAAAGGCTTGGCAGGTAGTTCAGCAAGGAGGACGTCCCACACGACGTTCATAGATTCGAGTTGAGTATGACGATGCTTGTCGATCTTTATCATGAAAATTTCCGGCTTGCGTGTGGTCAGAGAGTAGGTTTGAAGAATGGTGACAAAGCTGTGATTAGGAACCGGGGGTTTGTGTGCCTTTATCATGGCGGCGTTCAATGTTTCCTTCCAGTATGGCTCCAAATGTTGGAAATGACAATTGGATTTGAGGAATCGGACTTCTTCGGAGTCTGCTCGCTTGAGTGCGTTGACATAGTTGGCATCACCGGATTCTGGGGGATTCTGACGAGACTTGCCCCGATAGTCCCTTGGTCGACTCGGAGGAGGTAGCCCCGGTGTCTGGCTAAGAGCATGCTTGGTAACGGTCTCGGCTTCGTTCCCTATGAGGAAGCTGTCTCCCCTTATGACTTCAAGGTCCCCTTGTCGGTTAATGAATTTGACACATTGGTGGAGAGTGGAGGCTATGGCTTTCATGTGATGCAACCAAGGGCGCCCTAGTAGGGCTGTGAACTCGGAGGGGATATCCATTACATGGAACTTTGCGGGCACCATTTGGGTTTCGTACCAGAGTTCCAGAGTCACTGTCCCCAGGATGGGACGGGACGTGCCATCATATGCCTTGACTGACCGGGTAGATGGGACCATGTGCCTTTCATTGATGCGCAGGGCCCGCATCATGCTGAGGGGCAGGACATTAACGGCTGATCCGTTGTCCACCAATACTCCCGGAAGCGATACGGTGTTGAGCTTAATGGTGATGTACAAAGCTTCATTGTGTTGGGAGACATCTCTTGGCAAATCTTCGTCGCAGAAGGTGATCATGCTGCCATATAGGTGGGGATCATAGATTTGGTCCTTGTCCCGGGATAGAGAGTCATCAAGCCAGTCACTTCGTGCCTTTTTCTTGCGAGGTAGAACCTTTGCTGAAGCCCCTGGGTTATACTGAGGCCTTTTGTGGCGGTTGCCATCTCCGGTCAACATGTTGATTGAGTGGGAGCGCCAGACTGGCGTCGGTTTTTCTTCGTCGGTGTATACTCGGGAGCTGGACAAACTGAACCTTGGGCCGACCCCCGAGGGGGTTGGACTTCTGCTGCGCAGCACGGTATCCGAAGGTCTCAATTCCGTCGTTGGCAAGGCTTTTCTCGCTCTTTTACCCCCGTTTTTGCTTGGGGAAGACTGACCGGAGTAGAGTACATAATAATCAAATCCCCTGATGGCTCCCCGAGCGTTCCCACACCGTTATCACCGGCCTCGAATCTCTCCTTCAATTTTTGTCGGGAGGAAATTTTCTTTTTCTTAGGAGGACGGTCCTCGTGTATCCGATCCCCGATAGTCCCTTTCAAGGCAATCGGGACAGTCACAGATATCCCACCAAATGTGTTCTACGGCTGGTGGTGGATTTGGGACCTCAGGTTGAGCGGTGCTGGAACGACTTTGAGTGGAACTGGTCCGGGGAGATCTGCTGCCGGGCTCATCTGGAAGCGAGTGGTTGGACTCCGCCGGATAATGAGAGATATTAAGGTCCCGGGGAACAGGCATATGTTTGTCCTTCAGGGTAGCCCCAGTCAGTTGGGAGATTGTTAAGGTCCCAAAGTGGCGTGTGGCCTCTTCAATCCAGGCTTGCTGTCTGTTCTGGCGTTCTTCCAAGGCTTTGATGGCTGACCATATTTCTTCAACTGTTTCCTGGTTTTCATCACTCAGGCTGATATTTGCGGGATCATCACTTTGAGAGGGGACAACTGACAGTATACCGAACTCTTTCGTCCCTGACTGCTGTTTTGGGGCCAGTTGCCCTGTAAGTCGACGGGCAGGAGTCCCGGCGGTGGAAACATAGGAATCTTGGGGTAGCATCTTGATGTATCCGGGACGATTAAGAAGAGGAGGAGAACCTTCTTCCTTCTTTGCGGTAAAAGTGCCATCGGAATTGAGACTGATAGTCAAACCATGACTTGCGACAACCCCCAGAAGGTCATCAATTTGAGCCTCATGTCGAAGTCTCATATGTTCTACCAACTGGATCCAATACTGGTCTGTCTGAGGGATTTTGGAGGACGGAGCAACGTGGTCCCCATCATTATCGGCTGATGCAGACATTCTGAAACCCGGAGTCGGAATAAACGGCGAAGCTGATGACGCGCTTGACTCTTCCCAACTAATCAAACGATGACCCGGTGTCCGGAACCAACCTTTGTTCGGAGCTGCGGGGGAAAGGACACGAAGGTTCAGATGTCTGGGAATGGAAGGAGGGTAGGTGTTTGGGCATTGTGCTCATGCAACATGCAGTTATTTGTTCACGTTTACTTAAAACATGTTTTATTAACCTAATCGGTTGGAAAATATTGCTCTTCTTTTTCGCAAACTACTCGGATCTCGGATCGTGGGCCCCGTCACTACGTCTATAAGCCCCTCGTATTCCACCCGTATTTCGACCTCCCAGGGTGGATGCCCGGCGAGGGTCCTATAGGGCAAGCGGGTCCCACCGACCGAAAGAAAACGATCCTAAAAGTCGGCGGGTAATCGAGTCTTAACGAGCATTCGATGTAAATTACGGACAAAGCCGACGTCAAAAGTCAAGATCATGTCCGAGGGCTCGACGAAAAGTCGGCATGATTTGACCGATAAGCGTCCACAATTAATCTTGACTTGTCGTCGCTAAGCCGTAATTAGGCATGGAATAATCATTAATCCTTGATGATTCGGTGTCAATGCTTGGGAGTCGTGTATAATTTGTGCCGCCGAGCCGAAGTCAAGGCGCCTGGTCAATATCTTGGTCAAAGTCCGCGGCGGAAAACCGCGTAACTTCGACCGATTAGGGTCCCCGAAAGACATTGAGTCGGTATGCCGACAAAGGCTTGAAAGGAAAGGTCTATACACAGACAGGGCATGACACAGACCAGACTAAAAACCAACCGGGTCTCGGACAAAGTGTGTCACGGACAAGTGCATGGTCGACACGAGGCTCCATGGGATGTTTGGGTAGTCTTGTGCTCATCCGAGAGGCGTAATAAGACCAAACGGACCGCGACAAGGATTTCCCCGGGTTAGGGACGTAGTGTGCAGTGTACGGTCACGTGCGCGTAGTGTGCAAGCAGTTTATCTTCTCTTTCTGAGTAAAATAGAAATTTTTTTTATGTGTTTTAAAAATATGATGCATGATTTTTTTTTTGAAAATTTTCTTTTTTTTTTGAAAACCCTTTTTTTTTTGAAATTTTTTTTTGAAATTTAATGAACACATAAGCACGTAAGCACGAAAATTCCGACAGTTAGGGACATTATTCCGGCAGTCAAGATTTTGACTTTCTCCGAGGCGGCCAAAACAACACGAAAAAATGTGCAAAAATCAACACACACACACAAATGATTTTCAAAGCCGGGACGGAAGCTTGACCCTCAAAAGCTTTTTTTCTTTTTTTTGAAAACGGTGATACCGGTACGTGGGATTGTTAAACCACAATTTATCCCCGACTCGTGTTAGGAGGCGGTAACGGGAAGTTTAATGGTTTCCACCAATATACCAAATACCATTTTTTAAAAAAAGCTTAGGTCCCCAGCGGAGTCGCCACTGTGATGATGTGTCGCCATTTCGCGGGAAAAAAATCGATTTTTCGCGTTTCTTTGAAAAAAACCAAATAAAACCCGGGAAAAAGAACGGAGTCGCCACGCCATTTTTGTTTTAAGGACCAAAACTTTGAAAAATGCCCGAGATCAGAAATTTGGGTTCGGAGGTCATGTTACACGCCGGGAAGGACGTTAGTGTGCACCCGGAATGCCTCGTAAAACGAGTCTTCCAAGCTGAAAATCATTTATGTGTGTGTGTGTGTGTGTTTTGGCCAAAATAATTTGAAACTCAGAAAAGTAAAAATTGGGATATCTTTTTAAGACTTTAAACTGATCCCATGATTTTTCGGAAGATTTTTGGATTGAGATTTGGTACTCAAAAGACCTTTTGAAGTTGAGGGCCACTTCTGCCAGAATGATAAAAAAGGCAGTGGACCTTTGATTTTGAAATGGATTCAAGGGTCTTAAAACTTCATAATCTGGATAAACTCAGAGAATTAAAGTTGTTCTAGACACCTTAAATAAGATTTTTGCGAAGGAATTTTCCATTTTGGAGAAGATTTGAGGGGTCAAAACCTTCTGGAAATCTCAGATATGCAATCTGGATTTCCAGAAGCTGATGAACTAGCCTCTAAAAGAAAATTTGAGATTTAGGGTAAGAAGAGGGAGGTTATACCTATCTTCTTTGTATTTTGGGGCTTTGGCTTGAATGTATGAGTGTTTGAGGCTTGAATGCAAGAGTGTTTGGGTTTGATTTGAGTGAGTGAAAGTTGGGAAGATTCAAGAGAAAAAGGTGACAATTCTTATAGAATTCTCACTGTTTTCTCGAGTATATTCGCCAAAATACTGTGAATTATGCTCTTCTTCCTCCTTATTTTTGTGACTGGAGGGCTCAATTTATAGCCCTCTGAAAATTGCAATCTCATCCGCGCGGATAGGACCTGCAGCGTGCACTGTTCATTAAATGCTGCTCCAGGCTTTGGACAAGAGGAATAATCTTTTTTTAAAATTCAAATTAAACAGCCAGATTATGTTTCCAGCCATTTCTTTTTTTAGTTTTTCTTATTTCTTTTGCTTTTTTGATTCCTTTCCTTGGTTTATCTTTTTTTGGCAATCCCCATTTTGCCCTCACTTTGTTAGAAAAGTTAGGAATGTTAGGAATTGTTAGAAATGTTATAACTTTCGTTAATTTTCTAACGAAAATTCTAACAAGCTCAAATTGGAGCACTTACACATTCTGTGTGGGAGGTGCATCCGGTATCATGCCGGTTTCCAGGACTTCTCTGAGAGCTGACATACATTCGGGGAAGGTGACCTCTTCTTGGGTAACTTTGACAAGGAGTGTTACTTTGTTCCGAGGTGGATTTGATCTGACCATGGTTATTTTCTCATTTGGGCGGATGGGATTTAGTTTTCCTCTATCGATCAGATCTTCGACTATCAGCCTGGATCGGACGCCTGAAAACCCTTTCCCCAAAGCGTGGTAGGCAGTGTTGAATTCTAAGACATCCACGTGCTCAGACCCAGGAAACTTCATGGCCTTCATGTCCTCTGTTTCATATTCGTCTTCCGAAGTGTCTTCGGTCTTATGGCTATCAGCCTCCATTTCATCATACACCTTTTTTCTTTCACCCTTACAAGTAGGGCAGCCACAAGTGAAGGATAGGCAACGTTCCCCCTCGGAGTTCGATGTAGCAGCTCGATAGATCTGGGTCCAAATAAGGAGCACCCGGGGTCCATTGTCGGGTACTGGAGCAATTAGGAAGGCGTCATGTGGATCCATAGGTATGAAAGCCACTGGGGAGACGTTTAGGTCAATAACCCTTTTTAGTGATTGCAGGCACTCGCTGTGCTCAAGTGGCTCGGTTGTGACCCTTACGGTTGTTATGCCATCCGTTCTCGAAAAAGATCCGATGACGTTTACGAATTCCTCATCTTCTGGTCGTTGAAACCCTCCGTTCTCGACCAGTGCTTCGATGAACCCTTTCCATTCACCAGTCAGGTTCTTATAAGGAACATTGTGTTCTAGGATTTCGGATATGTACGGATCTGGGCGCGGGCTTTGTTGTCCCTCATCCTCTGAAGTATCCGGACACTGACCACAAGTGCATCTTACGAGGTGCAGCTCTCGGGGGCCCATCCCTACTGGCATTTGACTTGCATTTTCCGGTGGTCCTTCATCGTCGCTTGCTGACAACCAACCATTGTGTCTGGCTTCCATGGGCTCATTTCTGGCATGATTGTTCCAGATTGATTCCGGATCTGGGCCTCAGTTGACTCTTCGCTCTCGTCATCATCATCGTCATTGCTGTCATCGGAATCATCTTCCCATACTACCGGGATTTCGGCTGAGAGGGAACGCCGATCAAACCCGTTAGGGGAATATGGGTGCGTGCCTGCGTAAATTGTCATATGCTCCCATTCCCGGAAGTGATAATTGCGATTCGGCTTCTCCACCCAGAAACTGCGGGGGAAGAGTGAGAGGGGGTGGCACGTATTTGACTCCCGGCAGGATATAGAAGGAATCCTCCTCTCCCGATTCTTCGCTGTTCTCGGGATCATATTCGGCCTTTCCCAAAGCCAGCTTGCAGAAGTGTACTAGCTCCAGCTGCTCCTCGGCCTCTTTGCTGATAAGCCCCAGTACAGGCGCCCGCCGAAAGCTTTCTTGCTTGATTCTTCTTGATTGCTCTAACCATCTTGTGTAAATGGTTCTTTCATGTTTTGACCGGAACAGCCCCAGTTCTTCAGTATCAGCCTTCCCTTCATCCGAGAAATAGCGGGCCTCGTATTCTTGCAGGAAATCTCTGACATGAGACCAAGATGGGTTGATTCGTTCAATATCTTCAAGGCTGAGGGGGAATCCGAATTCAGAATCGTCGACAAGGTTGGCCATGGGTATTTGGGGACCTTCGTCGGTGTCTTCCTGGGCATGCGAGGGTTCTCCTCATTCAATCATATTCACCTGATTATGGTTCCTTGGCAGGGGGTTTTTGACTGTATTAGGCCCCTCGGGGCCTTCCAACTTTCCTTGCTCTATCAGCCCCTGAATTGCCTTTTTCAGAGTAAAACAGTTATCTATTAAATGTCCATGGGCTTGATGAAAAGTGCAATACTTTGTAGTATCCACGGGAGCATTCGGATTTCTGGGTTGGAAATTCTCCAAAGGCCGCAGCAAGCCTTCTTTCACCAGTCCCCTAAAGATGTCGTTCAGAGGCATTCCAAAGTTTTCGAGGTTCATGACCCGTGGTCTGGGCTCGGCTGGTTTTCTGGGAGCAAAAGGAGTTGTGTTATTACATTCCTGTCCCGTGTAGTTAATCATTTCTTTGCCTTTAGCGGGAGCAGGGCGTGTTTGCGGGGAGCCCGATATACGTAAGGTGTGCAAGAAATGGCCGGCCGATTGTAAGCCTTTTCAAATTTAGCTGCGGAGTTAACCATGGCCCGTAAGTCTGAGTACGGGAAGTGACTGAGGGAGGCTCTCAGATGTGGTTTCAGGCATGACTGGAAGATGTCCAGTTGCTCCTCTTCAGAAGGAGGGATTGCCATCTCACTGAGCTTCAGATTCCACCGCTTGTAAAAGTCCCCAACATTCTCCTCGGGACGCTGCACTGTTGTTTGTAGGTCAACTCTATTTGTTTCCCATTCCAGGTTGGCCTTGTATTTCTCTGTGAAGGCATTAGTAATATGGTCCCATGTAGCCCTGGCCTCGGGTTTTAAGCGGAAGAACCATTTTAAGGCACTGGATTTCAAAGATAGACTGAAATAGTCAGCTAACTGCTGATTGGTGCACCCTTTGGCCTTCATCGCCAAGGTATATGTGTCCAAATGGGTTTTCGGGCATGCAGTCCCATCAAAGAGATCCAAGTTAGGCATCACGAATTTGTGGGGCAGGGGAACAATGGAGTCCGGGTCCCAGGCCGGAAAGCGGACTTCTTGGCGATCAACTCGCCGATCCGCGCTTTCATTTCCTTGTGTTGTTCCATGAACCAGCCGGATGAGGGTCTTGTGGCGGAACCATGGCATTCAAGCTAGTGGCTGAGCTAGAGAGAGGAGCTACCACCGGCGGCATCGGTGGAGGGAACGGCCGATCCGGGACGTAGGTGAAAACCCGTCCTTGGCCCAAATTTCTGGGGAGCATGAGTAGGAGCACGGGCGAAGGGATAGAACCTTGCGGCTGCCGTTGATTTTCAACCGGCAAAGTAGGTGGAGGCAGCCCCGATGTAGCCGGGATAGCTTGGATTTCCAAAGTGGGGCCCATAAGTAGGCTTAGGTGCGCCGCCGTCCCCGACCGTTGAATTGCATGGCCGGGCCGAGGCGATGGTGTATAACCCGGGGGTACTGCGGTCCTGGTGATTCTGATGAAACTAGGATGGAGGTTTGGCAACCCATCGAACCCTGAGTGAGAAATGGGTTTGTGAAAGCTGTGGGAGGAGCAGCTGAGCTAACATCATTCTGAGGAGAAGCTCCTGACAGCTGTTGAGGCATGCCGAACTGTTGTTGTGGCCCTTTGAACTGTTGCTGCGAAGGCCCGGGTTGATCGGTTCCAAACTGTGGCGGGACCGCGATTAGCTGTGGCATTCCGAGATAGCCCCAACCATGAGAAGACATTCCGTACTGGCTTTGTCCCCACTTAGGGACTGCAAACTGATTTGTGCCGTCGGGCTGCATGGATCTGGTGGTCTGTGGTTGGGGAGCTGGCTGACCCGAAGACCGAGGAGCATGGGTTCTGGTAGTGGTACCATAGGAGGTGGGTGGTGGCATCCTGGAGTAATCAGGGCGACTGAGTGGGATTGGCATCCTCGTCTTCTTCCACGGTGAAGGTGCCATCGGGATTGAGGCTGGCGGCCAAACCGTGGCTCTTAATAGCCTCCATAAGGCTATTCAGCTGTGCTTCCTGTCGTAGTCTCATCTGTTCTGCTAACTGATTCCACTGCTGTTCTGTCTGAGGGGTCCCGGGAGGCGGAGTGACGTTATCCCCATCATTACCGGCTGATGCAGACATTCTGAAACCCGGAGTCGGAACAAACGGCGAAGCTGATGATGCGCTTGACTCTTCCCAACTAATCAAATGGTGACCCGGTGTCCGGAACCAACCTTTGTGAGGAGCTGCGGGGGAAAAGGCACGAGGGTTCAGATGTCTGGGAATGAAGGAGGGTAGGTGTTTGGGCTTTGGGCTCATGCAACATGCAGTTGTTTGTTCACGTTTACTTAAACCATGTTTTATTAAGCCTAATCGGTTGGAAAAGATTTCTCTTCTTTTTCGCAAACTACTCTGGATCCTGGATCAGTGGGCCCCGTCATTACGTCTATAAGCCCCTCGTATTCCACCTGTATTTCGACCTCCCAGGGTGGACAACCCCGGGTGAGGGTCCTATAGGGCAAGCGGGTCCCACCGACCGAAAGAAAAACGATCCTAAAAGTCTGGCGGGTAATCGAGTCTTAACGAGCATTCGATGCAAATTACGGACAAAGCTGACGTCAAAGTCAAGATCATGTCCGAGAGCTCGACAAAAAGTCGGCATGATTTGGACTGATAAGCGTCCACAATTGATCTTGACTTGTCGTCAGTTAAGCCGTAATTAGGCATGGAATAATCGTTAATCCTTGATGACTCAGTGTCAATGCTGGGAGTCAGTGTATAATTTGTGCCAGTCAGAGCCGAAGTCAAGGCGCCGGTCAATATCTTTGTCAAAGTCTGCGACGGAAAACCGGCAGAACTTCGACTGATTAGGGTCCCCGAAAGATATTGAGTCGGTATGCCGACAAAGGCTTGAAAGGAAAGGTCTATACACAGACAGGGCATGACACAGACCAGACTAAAAACCAACCGGGTCTCGGACAAAGTGTGTCACGGACAAGTGCATGGTCGACACGAGGCTCCATGGGATGTTTGGGTAGTCCTGTGCTTGCACCGAGAGGCGTAATAAGACCAAACGGGCCGCGACAAGGATTTCCCCGGGTTAGGGACGTAGTGTGCAGTGTAAGGTCACGTGCGCGTAGTGTGCAAGCAGTCTATCTTCTTTTTCTGAGTAAAATAGGAATTTTTCATGTGTCTTAAAAAGTATGATGCATGATTTTTTTTTTTTTGAAATTTTTCTTTTTTTTTTGAAACTCTTTTTTTTTTGAATTTTTTTTTTGAAATTTAATGAACACATAAGCACAAGAATTCCGACAGTTAAGGACATGATTCCGACAGTCAAAATTTTGACTTTTTCCGAGGCGGCCAAAACAACACGAAAATGTGCAAAAATCAACACACACAACAAATGATTTTTAAAGCCGGGACGGAAGCTTGACCCTCAAAAGCTTTTCCTTTTTTTTTTTGAAAACGATGATACGGTACGTGGGATTGTTAAACCACAATTTATCCCCGACTCGTGTTAGGAGGCGATAACGGGAAGTTTAATGGTTTCCACCAATATACCGAATATCATTTTTTTTAGAAAAAGCTTATTTATTCCCCAGCGGAGTCGCCACTGTGATGATGTCGCCCGCCAAAATTTTTCTTTCGAAAAGGTTTAACTTTGAAATTTTTCGTTTCTTTGAAAAACCTATCGAAAAAGACCGGAGTCGCCACGCCATTTTTGTTTTAAGGGCCAAAACTTTGAAAAATGCCCGAGATTAGAGATTTGGGTTCGGAGGTCACGTTACATGCCGGGAAGGACGTTAGTGTGCACCCGGAATGCCTCGTAAAACGAGTCTTCCAAGCTAAAAATCATTTGTGTGTGTGTGTGTTTTGGCCAAAATAAGTTGAAACTCAGAAAAGTAAAAAATTGGTAATTCTTTATTAGACTTTGGACAGATCCCATGATTTTTGGTGTGATTTTTGGGTTGAGTTTTGGTTCTCAAAAGATTTTTGGAAGTTGAAGAACACTTCTGTCAGAATGAAAAAGGCAGTGGACACTTGGTTTTGAAACGGATTTAAGGGCTTTAAAACTTCATAATCTGAGAAAACTCAGAGAATGAAAGTTGTTCCATACACCTTAAATAAGATTTATGTGAGAGAATTTTCCATTTTGGAGAAGATTTGAGGACCCAAAACCTTCTGGAAATCTCAGATATGAGATCTGGACTCCCAGAGACTGGTGATCTGACCTTCAAAAGAAAATTTTAAAAAGGGAGTTTTACTCACGTAAAAAATAAAGTAAAAATATGTATGTAAATCTCTGGATGTTGGCTACAAAAAGTGTTTTGTAGTCAACACCAAATTCTAAGTTTATCTGTGTCCAAAAATTTAGACCATGGACTGGGGTGGGTCTTAGAAAATTGCTACTGGACAGCAACTTCTCAAGAAAGAAAAACATGATTTTAAAGGGGGTTTGGCATCCATGCTTGTCCCCATTTCCCTAGGTTTTGATTAGTGATCACTTGACATTTTAGTGGTGAATCAACTATATCAAACCATCCTTGGGGTACATTAGGACTAAGCACTTCATTTGCTTGGGAAGGGGAATTTTATCCTTTGAAAATGAGATTTGATGTATGAAAATGATTTTTAGGGTTTTGAAAATGTGTTTTCTTTGCAAGAAAGTAAGAATACTTTGAAAATAATGTTGATCCTTGTAGAAGATCATCCATGGAGATGAACTTCCATGGTGATCTTCTTGGATCTAAGACAAGAAGATGAATGAACTACATTTTGTAGCTTGAAAATGCATGCATGGATGAGAGATTTAGGGTAAGAAGAGGGAGGTTATACCTATCTTCTTTATGTTTTGTGTTTGAAGGCTTGAATGTAAGAGTGTTTGAGGCTTGAATATGAGAGTGTTTGAGTGAGTGTGATTTTGGTTGAATAGTTGAGAAAAAGGTGACAATTCTATGGAATTCTCACTGTTTTCTCTCTATTTTCGCCAAAGTGCAGTTGAGGAAATGTGTTCTTCTCTTCATTTTTGAGACTGGAGGGCTCAATTTATAGCCCTCTGAAAAATGCAATGATGTCCGCGCGGATAGGGTCTTCAGCGTGCACTGTTCATTAAATGCTGCTTCAGGCTTTGGACACAAGGAATAATCTTTTGAAAATTCAAATTAAACAGCCAGTTTTTGTTCCAGCCATTTCTATTTTTGGTTTTTCTTATTTCTTTTGCTTTTTTGATTCCTTTTCTTGGTTTATCCTTAAATAACAATGCCCACTTTGCCCTTGCTTTGTTAGAAATGTTAGGAATTGTTAGGAATGTTATAACTTTCGTTAATTTTCTAACGAAAATACTAACAAGCTCAAATTGGAGCACTTACAGTATGTCGATGATATCTTACTCATTGGAAATGACATTCCTGGACTTGAGACTGTCAAGTATTGGTTAGGGAAGTGTTTCTCAATGAAAGATATGGGCGAAGCCGCTTACATCCTTGGTATCAAGATCTATAGAGATAGATCAAAGAGGATGATTGGTTTGAGTCAAAGTACCTACATTGACAAGGTTCTTAGAAGATTCAAAATGGAAAATTCTAAGAGAGGAAACTTGCCAATGGGTCATGGTGTTACTCTTAGTAAGACTCAGTGTCCTAAGACAACTGATGAACGAAAGAGGATGAATGAAGTTCCATACGCCTCGGCTATTGGATCTATCATGTACGCTATGATTTGTACTAGATCTGACGTCTCGTATGCTTTAAGTATGACAAGTCGTTACCAATTTGATCCGGGTGAGAACCATTGGATGGCAGTCAAGACGATCCTAAAGTACTTACGAAGGACTAAGGATGCGTTCTTGGTATTTGGAGGGATGGAAGAAGATCTTGTTGTAAGAGGTTACACAGATGCTAGCTTCCAAACCGACAAAGATGATTTCCGATCGCAGTCGGGATTTGTGTTTATGCTTAACGGAGGTGCAATTTGTTGGAAGAGTTCCAAGCAGAGTACTATTGCCGATTCTACTACTGAGGCCGAATATATAGCGGCATCCGATGCAGCTAAGGAGGCGGTTTGGATCAAGAAGTTCATTAGTGACTTGGAAGTTGTTCCAAGTATCACTAATCTGGTGGAACTTTATTGTGACAACAATGGTGCCATTGCGCAAGCAAAGGAACCAAGGTCACACCAGAGATCCAAACATATACTTAGATGTTTTCATCTCATTCGAGAGTTCATTGAACGGGGAGACGTTAAGATATGCAAAGTATCAACCGATGATAACATTGGGGATCCGCTTACAAAGCCCCTCGCACATGCGAAGCATGATGGTTGTGTTAGGTCCATGGGTATTAGATACATAGATGGAGCCTAGTGCAAGTGGGAGATCGTTGGTGTAATGCCCTAGGCTATAGTTATGATTGACTTGAACCGTTATGTATCATCTTTATTATTTATTATAGAGCGCATTTATTTTGTTCATTATATGTTTGTATGTTTATTATATTGAACTGCGTCCCTATTTGTTGAGAACAACTAGTATAAGTTGGTAGTGGATAATCATAGAGATGATTATATGCATGTGATGCACATTACACTTATCGATACTTTCTAGAGAACAAGTATTGGACATGACCTACCGATGAGATTTATGACATGGTCAATAATCATATGTGTCATGAATAAATCTCATGATAGTCGTGTTATTGAATCCTTGCACCTGATATTATCATCGTCTTCCACATGGTGAAGATCATGTTTGATATAGTCTAACACTATCTTTAATCGGATAGCAATAAGGGTTATGTTAGCACGTTTGGATCCATATAGGGAAGAATGATAAGTCAAGACGGGATTTGTCCCTCTTATGAAGAGAGATGTTTGCTTGGGCCCCTCGATGAATGATGTTGATGAAATGTGTGGCCGCACTCAAATGATTTGATAGAGATCAAATGCATTTGCATTATCAACATATTCGGAATCGAGAAAGCATTGAACGGAATGAGTTGACATAGACCATGACTCATGTTCAATTGCCCATCGTGGACAAACGGATTGTGACATTGGAACTATAGAGGAATTAAGCTTTGATGTTATATTAATTGGGTGGACATAATGATTTGCTAGAAGTCACTTATGTCTTGTGAGGTTGATGTTTCGACTCACTACCAACATAATATAATTCCTTTTGGGTCACACACAAAAGAACGAATTTGATTCGAGCTAAATCTGGAATTTTTGGGAAAGGGCATGACTCGTGCCCATGGGAACGACTCGTGCCAGTGCAGTTTAAACGACTGCGTTTTGGCATTTCAAGGAAATCGTTTACTTGGTTGACTTTTGAGGTGGAGCACGACTCGTGACTATGGTCACGACTCGTGACAAATCCCTGCACGAGTGCATCCATGGTCACGCCTCGTGACACGACTTGATTTTGGCTTGGGGTCATTCGTGATTGCCTATCACGAGTCGTGGCACGACTCGTGACCGGGAGCACGAGTCGTGCCTCCGGCGAATTCTGGTCAAATCGCGTATTCCTTAGACGGATTGGAAAAGGATACTAAAGGACTTCTAACCTATTTTTACTAGGGGTTTATATATGATATAAATTCAAGTCCTTGCAGCCAAAAATCCTATCCTACATCATTGTTCTAAAGTTTATGAAACCTTAGAGATTGATTTTGATTTTGAATCAAAAGGCTTCCCAAAATTATTCCATAATTTAGGCTTTGATTATTGAATATTGATTCAATAATCTAGCGGGTCTTCTAGAAATCCTACAAGAAGGTGTTCTTGGATTCGTTCGCGTGTGGATTACCATTAGAGGGTGGTTACGTTATCACCTAAGGCTTGGATCAATTCATCACGTTGAAGATCAAGGAGAAGTTTGAAGATCCGATTCATTGTCAAAATTCAAGGCTTGGATTTTGAAGATCTGTTTTGTTAAACTACATCGCATTCGAGGTATGTAATTCTATTTCATGACTTTCTAATCTCTTCATGCTAGACGGATCATAGGGCTAGGGTTTTGATGTTAAAATTTAAATCTTCCGCTGCGTTTGTAACCCCAAAACCCAACAAAATCAATGGGTTGGCATGGAGCGGAGTAATAAATTTCAAAGTGAGAATGTATGATGAAGACTTTCTAGTTTCACTTGCTTGACTTCGTATGTCCTTATATTCATTTGGAACCGTGAACCTAGCCCGTGTTTTTTGCGATACATTACAAGACATAAAGCCATATTTGATCCCTAAAGAGTAGCCGGGTAGACAGTTTTGTTTAAACATGCATATGAGTGTCCCTTGTGCAGAAATCTATTTTATTATCATTGATTTAGAGCATGTGGTTAGTGACCCTATAAAATATCTTATTTTTGTAACAATGATCTCCCATATTTCATTCATCTTTCTTTATGTGGTGGAGAATTATAAGTTAGATGTATTCATGTAATTATAGTCCCATGTTCATGATAATTCTTGTAGATTATGTGTGTTGTAAGATCTGAGACTTGTTGTGCCAACGGCTTATTATATGAATTGAGCAATCCAAAAATATTTTCTTTTGTTTTAATTAGTTAGTTAGATTTTATTTTGTTTTAGTTTTGTTTTACTCGAGGACGAGCAAAAGATATGTTTGGGGGTATTTGATGGTTGTGGTTTTACCCATCCAAAAGATATGTTCCTAGCTTATTTGATGCTCGAAACCTTGGGAATTTAATGTATTTTTGTAGTGTTTTGAATGTACATGGATAGAAGTGCAATTACTGAGAAAATGGAGGAATTGAGCTTATTTTGGAAATTCAGGGACCAAACTGAAATTATGGAAAATTGGGGAGGAATCTGATATTATAAAGTTCAGGGGCCAAAGTGAAAATTTGGGAAGTACAGTGACCAAAGTGCAAAAGAGAAAAGTACAGTGACCAAAGTGCAACTGTGAATCAAATCCTAGGAAGGAATAACCTCAAAATGGTTGTTGACTTGGGTGACCGCACAAGAAGCAAGGGCGACCGCACAAGATGAAATTTCAAAGGCTTGAAGTTGATGTAAAATTGGGCGGCTGCCCAGAACCAAAGTGGGCGACCACCCAGCCCCCACAAATCAAATTTGATTTCCTTTTTCAAGGAGGATTCTACCCGTTTTTCCTAATTTTCACCTCCCTTTCGCCCTAGTATATATATGTAAAGCCAGCACCCTTTTAAGGGGGTATATATTCTACTTTTCAAGGTGGTAATCAAGATTGAAGGATTTTGATTTTACTTTTTATCAATCAATCCAGGTTTTATGTTCTTAATGTATATCTTATATCTATTGCTATGGGTATGAGTAGCTAAATTCCTTTTCGCGGATTGGATGTAGCGACTATTAAATTCCTATGCTAGCAATGTTTTAATTCTTCCCACACTTTTCTTGTTCTTGTTCAATGAAATTTGCTTAATTCATTTTTAGACTTCAACAGTATTGATTGATATTGTTGATCTTTAAATTATTAGGGTTTAAAGTATTGCACTTACGTGGATAGTTTTACATTGACCTAAATTCCAATGAATAGATCTAATTGAAGACCTTTCGGAAATCAAAAGGATCTAAAATCATTTGTTCCTTGTTTTTTAATGTATTACTTTATGTTTTGTAGACTTTGCGGAAAACATCACATCGAAGTAATAATAGGTTTGTAACCCGACCATCTAACCGTCCCAACTCTTTTCAAAGTGAACGATTTTTTGAACAAGATTAGTAATTATTTTTATAAATCAACATAGGAATGAGATAATTGTGAAATCCAATTCGTGGATCCTTGTCAATCTTGATCTTATTGTCTGTTTTATTTTCATTAGTTTAAATTTCTTTATTATTCTAGTATAATCAATTAAAATCAAAACCCCCTTTTGTTACTTTTTACATTAACTAAACCAATTTGTTCACAAACAAATCTATGGTTTGACCCTTACTTTTGTATATTGCTACTTCGGTAACTTGTACACTTGCAAGGAATTTTTATTACACGAGGATTTTATCCATTAGGCTGCTCGTCTTTAGAACATTTAATACAAGGTGCGAGCAATAGGTTGCTCGTTTTAAAAGACTTGGGCATTTCACCCCAGGTACGAAATATGGATTGGGCTATCCTACCTATACTCGTCATTGGATCTCGGATCTTATGTCGACCACGACATATGTCGACCAAGGCTTTGATGAATCTGCTAAGACTGCGACGCTGGAAACTCACCTTAAGATGAGGACGACCATGACAAAGGTCAAGGTCGACCACGATCGTGTCTAGCATAATTAATCCCACCAAGGCAATGCTCAAGATGACAAAGGGAGTGGGTCTCCCTACCTTTGTTCATCCCTCATGCCTGACATTGTGATAAGTGACTATTATAGAGTCATTTATCCCATTATTTATCAATCATTTCTTAGTTTTAGTATCATTTAGTTTGCATTTAGTTTATTTTTAGCTTCTTTTGTCATATATCTTTGATTTTATGCTTTTGGTATATTTTATACTCTTAGACAGGTTTTTGAGTCACTTTATGAACAAATTGGAGCCTTGGAAATAATCGAGTGTCAAAGCCATGGAGGGACAAGATCAATATAAGCACACACGCAAAAATCCAGCCTGCACGGCAATGCTCTTTGCACAAGAACGGCCGTGCATATGGTCATTGCCAGGCCAATTTTGGTCCCAAAACATGGTGCCAAGGGGACATGGCCGTGCAGATCTTGTGACTCGCCCGTGCAAATGATGTCTGCTGAATTAAAAGGCACCTTTTGAAGGCACCACTTTGAAGAGTCTCATCCATATCTATATATAGGCCATTTGTAATCAGTCTTAAATATCATATCATAGCTTAAAAATACATTATATACCAGAATATACAAGATTTCTTTATCATTAATTCCAAATCTCTTGAAGGTTCAAGTGTTCATCATTGTTCTTGAAGTATTTTGGAAGAAGTAATAAAATTTCAGAAGTTATTCTCAGCCTTCATCTCTTTACAATCATAAGTCTTTCTTCCCTTATCTCTTATTATTACATATGTTTAATTGTTTCATAATGGCTAGTGAGTAATCCCCCATATTCTTGGGATTGGAAACTCAAAACGCCTTTTGTTCATCATCTTTTATAAAAGTCTTCTCTTCATCTAAATAATTTCTTTATATTAATCTCAAAATGAACTTACATTTTGGAGACGTCCAACTTGTATGATTTAGTCAATCTAGAGAAGGATGTAGCTGTAAATCTTGATAGACGGAACCATATAAAGGAACTAGGTTTCATTGATCACGAGAGTAGTTCAATGGCCTAGGGATGTTCCTTGAATGGAAAGTATGTTGATTTGCGAACTTTAATGGATCCTTGCTAATTATGGACCATCGAGAGATAGGGCATAATTAGTGAAAGGTACAAAGGCTACTTGCTTGATCGTGAGAAGTAGTGTAGGCTTAACTTACCATCCTTAATTTTTATGAAAATCTTTATTTTCAAAGACATGACTATATGATGAGTAATTGGCTAAATGATTTCCAATCCCGAGAATGCATCGTTTATAAGAGTTTTCCTAAAGTATTTTCTGCGCATGTTCTATTCTTTTCTCAAAACAACCTATAATTCTCCCAATCTCTTCTATAATTCTTAGTAAAAACAAATTCATTCCAAAGTAAACCCTGTCCTCGTGGGATTGATCCGTATTTGTACTCGCTATACTTCAATAGCCCGTGCGCTTGCGGAATTAAAATAAACCGTTAGGTTTCGACCGAACAAGTTTTTGGCGCCGTTGCCGGGGATAACGGTTTACTTTTTGTTTTTGTCTTTACTACATAATTTTGTTTTTAATTTTTGTTTTTTTTGTTTTAGTTTTTACTTTCGATAATCTGTTACGTTTAATCTTCTTTTTGAGTGCTCTTATAGTGTATGAAACGGACTCGAACCTTCTTTGATAACTTTGATCCGGAACCCGAGAGAAGCTTTCACGAGAGACTAAGAAAACTCAAGGAGACATTAAACCAATACATGGCGGAAGGAGAGCCACAAACACCTGTTAGGACCATACGGGACTTTGTAAATCCAAGTACCCCGGGAACTAGATCCCCCATTGTTGTGCCGAATGCTAACGCGGTCAACTTTGAGATTAAGCCGCAGCTTTTGCATATGGTTATGAACAACCAATACAGTGGCACTGCTTTCAAAGATCCTCACCTCTATATCCAAACATTCTTGGAGTACTGTGACACAACTCGTATCCAAAATTTCACACCGGAAGCAATACGAATGCGCCTTTTTCCATTCTCTCTTAAGGATAAGGCGAAACAATGGTTGAACTCGGTCCCTCAAAACTCTCTAACAACATGGGACCAAGTTCAAGAAGCATTCCTTGGGCGTTTCTTCCCACCGAGTAAGACAGCCCAGATTCGTACGAAGATCACTAACTTTTGTCAAACAGGAAGTGAGACTTTGTACGACGCATGGGAGCAATTCAAGGAGCTTCTCAGAATGTGCCCCCACCACGGGATTGAAAAGTGGTTGATAGTTCATACCTTCTACAACGATCTCATATTCAAAACGAGAGAGACCATTGATGCCGCTGCAGGAGGAGAGTTGATGAACAAAGGAGTCGATGAGGCATACGACCTCGTTGAGAATATTGCATTGAACCACTATCAGTGGTCAAACGAGAGGGAGCAACAACAAAGTACGCCTGGTAAGTATAATGTTGATGCAGTTACTCTTCTCTCTTCTAAGGTTGACATGATTTTAAAGAAATTTGAGAGTCTTAATGTCAATCCCGTGACAAATATAAATATTTTGTGTGAACTATGTGGGTCTAACTCACATAGTACGGATAGTTCTGATTTGCTTGACACTAATTCTAGTGACCAAGTGAACTTTGTCAATTCTTTTGGATAGAAGGAGGGAATGTATTCTAATACATATAATCCAGAGTGGAGGAACCATCCCAACTTCTCCTACAAGAATAACAACGTTCTAAATCCACAACCATCTACACAGCCCCGGGATTCGCATCTAAGAATTTCAATAATAATTCGAATACCTTTCCCCCTAAATCAAAATTGGATCTTTTAATGGATTTTGTAGTTGAAAACAAAAATGCTCAAGAAAAGATCAATAATGAGTTTAGGGAATATTTTAAATTGTTGAATGCTAGGTTCGATAACCTAGCAGTGCATAATAAGATGCTAGAAAGTCAACAAGCTCAACAGGCCATCCCAACAAATAGGCCACAAGGGAGTCTTCCCGGTCAACCTCAAAGGCCGAATGAGCATGTTAGTATGGTGAACACTAGGGATGAAAATGAAATGCTAATTGAATGCCCTAGTGAAGATGGTTTTAGTCCAATCCCACCGATGATTGAGACTAATTCGGGGACGGAATCCCCTAGAGAAGAAGACAAGGATTATACCGAACTTTTAGAGAACTTGGATGCCATTAATGTTAACATTCCATTATCTGAAAAAATTGAAGAAATGCCTTTATGTGTTAGACCATTAAAGCAATTGTTTTCGGAGAAAAAGAGGCTAGTGGAATATGAGAATGTTATGTTAGCGGAGAAAGTGAGTGTTGTTTTACAAAATAAGCCTCCTCCAAAATTAAAGGATTTGGGTACTTTTTGATTCCTTGTTGTGTTGGCAGAATTAACATAGATAACGCTATTGTGATGTACCCGATTTTTACGATTTGAAAAATCAAACGGAGTCGCCACGCCATTTTTATTTTAAGGGCCAAAACTTTGAAAAATGCCCGAGATTAGAGATTTGGGTTCGGAGGTCACGTTACACTCCGGGAAGAACGTTAGGGTTCACTCGGAATGCCTCGTAAAACGAGTCTTCCTAATTTAAAACCATTTGTGTGTGTGTGTGTGTGTTTTGGTTAAAATAAATGTAAACTGAGAAAAATAAAAATTGAGAACTCTTTGTAAGACATTAAAAAAGTCCTATGATTTTTGGTATGGTTTAGGGTTGAGTTTTGGTACTCAAAAGACTCCTTGAAGTTGAAAATCAATTCTGCCAGAATGAAAAAGGCAGTGGACACTTGATTTTAAAATAGATTTAAGGGTTTTAAAAATTCAGAATCTGAGGAAAGTCAAAGAATGAAAGTTGTTCAAAACATCTTAAATAAGGTGAATGAAAAATATTTTCATGATTGGAGATGATTTGAGCGACCAAACCCTTCTGGAAATCACAGATGTGAAATCTGGATTTCTAGAGACTGCTAAACTGACTTTTGGAAAATAATTTAAAAAAGGGAGTTATACTCACGCAAAAAATAAAGTAAAAATATTTATGGAATCCTATTGATGTTGTCTAAAAAAAGTATTTTGTAGTCAACACCAAATTCCAAGTTTTTCTGTGTCCAAAAAATAGGAGAATGGACTGAGGTCTCAGAACAATGCTACTGGACAGCAAAATGTTCTTGAAGAAAAATGTGATTTAAAAGGGGTTTTGCATCCATGCTTGTCCCCATTTCCTTAGGCTTTGATTAGTGATCACTAAAAATTTTAGTGGTGATCTACTATATCAAGCCATCCTTAGAGTACATTAGGACTTGAAGCATTTCATTTGCTTGGGAAGGGGAGATTTATCTCGAAATAAAGATTTTGTGTTGTGAAATGATTTTAGGAAAACACTTTCAAGTAAGTAAGAAATAATTTGGACCTTTTAAAATGGTTTAGAGGGAATTTTGATCCTTATAGAAGATCATCCATGGAGATGAACTTCCATGGAGATCCTCTTGGATCTAGGGCAAGGGATGGACAACAAACAAGTTACATCTTTGAAATGTGAGATGCATGCATGGATGAGGGAGGTTTAAGATAAGGTGAAGGAGGGTTTACCAATGGTGGTTTAACCCTATCTTCTTGTGTTTGGATTTGTGTTTGAATGGATTCAAGGCTTGAATGTGTTTAGTGTTTGATGATAGAGTTGGTCAAAGAGAAAACAAGTAGATAACACTTAAGTCCTCTATGTTTTCTCTCTAATCCTCCTCTTTAGTGTTGATTTAAGCTTGAGCTTGTGTGTTTAAGAGTGATTTGAGGGTGTTTGGAGTGAGATTGGGAAAGACTCAAGAGAAAATGGTGGCAATCTAAGGATTCCCACTGTTTTCTCCTTGTTTTTCGCCAGAGAATAGCTTCTGTGAGTGAATTGTGTTGTGTAAACTGAGAGAGGAGGGTTCAATTTATAGGCCACTGGGAATTACAATTGGATCCGCGCGGACAAGTCTGGAAGCGTGCACTGTTCATTAAATGCTGCTCCAGGCTTTGGACAAGAGGAATATATTTTCAAAAATTTAACCAGTTGTTGTTCCAGCAGCTTCCAGTTTCGAAAATTCAACATTTGTGAGATTCCTTTACTTGTTTAACTCCAAATAGCAATCCCCAATTCACCCTTGCTTTGTTAGAAAAGTTAGAAATGTTAGGGATGTTAGGGCTTTTGTTAGTTTTCTAACGAAAATACTAACGACTCAAATTGGAGCACTTACAGTAGCCCCTCGGCGACGGCGCTTTCGAAGGAAGCGGGGTCGTCGATAAGAGTAAGGCTCCATATTTGACAAAAGGGGTGACCAAAGTGGTCGAGTGGCTGGACCTAGTGGTAGGCTACCTACGTATCCTTAAGAGGAATCAAGTCAGTCGTAGTCCGGGTCTTTCGATGTTGACCCTAGTGTGACTATTTTAGGATGTCAACCTAGTGAGCGAGTTTGCAGTCGGTTGCTGAAAGAAACTCTGCTGGGATAGGAAATGACCATTTTGGTCTGATGGCTAGAGTTGGATATCCGCACTGCTGGGGAAAGGAATGACCATTTTGGTCTGATGGCTGAACCTAATGATAGGCTACCTACGTATCCTTAAGAGGAATCAAGCCAGTCGTAGTTCGGGTCTTTCGACTATCTTCAGATGTCGACCCTAAAGGGACTATTTTAGGGAAGTCGCCCTAAGATGTGACTATTTTTGGGAAGTCGCCCTATGATTTGACTATTTTGGGAAGTCGCCCTATGATTTGACTATTTTTGGGAAGTCGCCCTATGATTTGACTATTTTTGGGAAGTCGCCCTATGATTTGACTATTTTTGGGAAGTCACCCTATGATTTGACTATTTTTGGGAAGTCGCCCTATGATTTGACTATTTTTGGGAAGTCGCCCTATGATTTGACTATTTTTGGGAAGTCGCCCTGGTAATGATTTCGGTTTGTCGAATTAGGGGATGATTGCGATTTATCGCTTTCCTAGTGTTGTGTGTGATAGCATTTTAGGTGCCTCAAACCTTAATGATGGCGTTTTAGGCACCTCAAACCTTGATGATGGCGTTTTAGGTGCCTCGAATCTTGATGATGGCGTTTTAGGTGCCTCGAACCTTGATGATGGCGTCTTAGGTGCCTCGAACCTTGGTGATGGCGTCTTAGGTGCCTCGAACCTTGGTGATGGCGTCTTAGGTGCCTCGAACCTTGATGATGGCATCTTAGGTGCCTCGAACCTTGATGATGGCGTCTTAGGTGCCTCGAACCTTGATGATGGCGTCTTAGGTGCCTCGAACCTTGATGATGGCGTCTTAGGTGCCTCGAACCTTGATGATGGCGTCTTAGGTGCCTCGAACCTTGACAAAAGGTGATCTGGAGGTATCAACTTGTTTTGAAACAATTTCCTTCGATGTTCGTATCCTTTCGTTGGGGACGGACTCTGAGGGGATAGACAGTCTTTTGGTGGACTTCATTTGAAGGGATCGGTCTTACGTTTGCTGTCGGAGGTGAAAACGAGGAAAGAAACGGGATTCCGTTAACTTTCGTCGGGGATGAACCTAAGTTGAGGTTCAGTTCAGAAGTATGGACCTAAATGAGGACTCGATTCAGGGGTATGAACCTAAGTTGAGATTTAGTTCAGGAGCATGAACCTAAATGGGGACTTAGTTCAGGAGTATGAACCTAAATGGGGACTCAGTTCAGGAGTATGAACCTAAATGGGGACTCAGTTCAGGAGTATGAACCTAAGTTGGGGACTCAGTTCAGGAGTATGATCCTAAGTCGAGGTTTTGTACCTGAGGGAGACTATTTGAGGGCGTTCTTGCTGGGGAAGATTCGAGCTTACGATGATTACCGGGGAAAAGGGTGACCGTGTTGGTCAAGCGGCTGGACCTATGGTAGGCTACCTACGTATCCCGAGTGGGAATCAAGTCTGGACGTAGTTCGAAATCCACTGGACAGTTAGGAACAGGTCTAGGATCCTGGGCCTTTTGATAATTCGGAGGCTGTCACCTTAAGGAATTAAAGCTTACGTCGCTATTTGCGGAGATAGAGATAGCTAAAGCCATGAGTAATCATGCAACATTTATGAATGTATGCATATTTTGAGATATGTTGAGGGACTAACGTACCTTTGCTGTGCTTACCTGCAGGAGAGCAAGTCGCGGGGGCTGTGTGGTAGTTGATAGTGTTGAGAGTCTTGATGTATCTGATCGAGATGTTGAAACATTTAGGGGCGTGAGGTACTTCTGACCGATTGGCATTTGAAAACTTGGCATCCCTGACCTACTTTCCTTTGAGAACTTGGTATCCTTGACCAATTTGCATTTGAGAACTTGGCGTCTCTGATCGAATTGTATGCGAGAACTTGGCGTCCCTGACTGATTTGTATTTGAGAACTTGGCATTCCTTGACCAATTATAGACACTGGAGGTGGTCTTTATATGTTTGTGGATGTTGGGGGTTGTCTTTACCAAGTTGCAGATGCCGGAGCTTGTCTTTGCCAAGCTATAGACATGGGGATTATCTTTGCCAAACTGTAGATGTTGGAGGCTGTCTTCATCCATTGGAGGTCGCCTTTGCCGAACTGGAGATGTCGTAATATGTCTTCACGGACTTGATGCACTGTAGACCTGGAGCCAAGGTGGTGTTGTCCTAATGTGTCTGAGGCCAAAATGGTGCAGGATTGAGGTGTCTGAATCAGGCTGATGTCGACTTTAGGTGTCCGAGCACAAGCTGACGTGGGCTTGAGGGGTTTGAACCAAGAGGGTGTTGACCTGAGGTATCAGTCATCTGGGTAGTTCTGTTGAAGTCATTGGAATTACGCTTCGGTGGAGACCATCCTCGCTGCGGAGAGGCTTCGGGTAGTGATGGAAAACTGGTCTTTCGTGCATGAATTGCTACATTTGTTAGTTGAGGGACAAATGCACATATGACATTCATGATGATGGATGCATGCATGTAACTAAAATGATTCGCGATCGCTTAGGGTTTTTTCTTCTTTTTTTTTTATTGATTCATGTTTTGCGTGCTACATGAGCCCTGGGGAGATTTTAGTGGGGATGCATGTGGTGAGAGGGTTTGTATGTGTTGTGGACTGTTTGGGACAAGCTTTGAGCTGGTGGGGTGATATCCTTTGGCCGCGGACTGAATTTCATGTCATTGATGAGGTCTTGTTGTAGGTCAGCAGTATCATGCGGACCTCAATTTTGATCTTGGGATGAAGTTGGATTTGAACCCCGGGTCTCGATTGAAATTTCTTTTCAATCTCGGACATTTGAAGCTGATGCTGACAGGCTCTAGCATCAAAGTATGTTGATATGAATGAACCCTCTTTCGCTTGGGTTAGTTGTGACTTGACATAAATTTGGAGAATGACTTGGCGAAATGCTGATATAAGGAGATTCCCAGTTCTCAACCTTTGATGATGCAGGGAGTTGCCATATACCAAGTTCTAAAGCTGAAACTCCAAGATAGTTGTTGAAGTGACTTGGCCTTTCTTCTGAAGATAGGTGTGACTTGATAAAGCCCCATTTCATGGAAGAGACATGGCGAAAGCCACGGAATCTTTCTCTGAATGATTTGATGAAGCCCCAGGTTCAACAAAGCGTCACTACAGAGGTCCAGTTAAAGGTTTGGTGACATGCGATGAAGTACCGGGCCAAATCGATCAACGTGAGAGCCCTCAAGGTGAAGTTGTAGCATTACGTCATGAAGTGAGAAACCCATCTTTGATAACAACTAGAATCCTCGAGGCGAAATTGACAACAACTATGCAACTAGAATCCTCCCTTCGAAGGGTGTCTTTCATATGGGAACTGTTAGCCATAGTGGCACTTAGCTTGTTCATGGCTTCAATCATATTCACCCTACGGTTTTTTCCTAGGGAATGGATTGTTGACTGTATTGGGTCCTTGGAGTACCCTTTTCGATCAGTTCTCACATCGCCCTTTTTCAGGAGCATACTAGTGGGAAGCACAGAGTTTGGTTGTGTCCAAAGGGACATCGGGATCCATGGGCTGATGGTTGTCTGGTCAAACCTTCCTTCACAAATCCCTGAAAGACGTCGCTCAGAGGCATTCTGAAATCTTCAAGCTTAAGGCTTCGCGACTTGGGCACATCACCTTTCCTTGGCACGAAAGGAGTGGCATTGTTGCAATCATGTTCCGAATAGGGCTGGGCAGGAGTCGTGTTGGAGGTGGAAGAAGCCCGTTATCTGTAAGCAGGTGCAACAACTTGCTGCTGATTGTGAGCCCTCTCAAATTTAGCCCCGGAATTAACCATTGCCCGCAGATCCGGATAGGGGAAATTGCTAAGTGAGGCCCTTAAATGCGGCTTCAAGCATGACTGAAAGATGTCTAACTGCTCCTCGTCAGAGGGAGGGATGGCCATTTCACTGAGCTTCAAGTTCCACCTTTTATAAAAATCCCCAATATTCTCATCTGGGCGCTACATCGTCTTCTGCAGGTCAACTCTGTTTGTCTCTCATTCCAAGTTTGCTTTATACTTATCTGTGAAAGTGTTGGTGATCTGTTCCCAAGTAGCCCTGAACTTGGGTTTCAACCGAAAGAACCACTTTAGAAGCCTCTAGTTTTAAGGAGAAGAAGTCAGCCGACTGCCGGTTTGTGCATCCTTTGGCTTTGTAGGTGTCAAGGTGGATCTTGGGACAGGCAGCCCCATCAAACAGTTCGGCATCACGAACTTGTGCGGTAGAGGCATAATGGAATCGGGATCTGCGGGCCGGAGGGCGGCCTTCTTTCGTGTCAGCTAGGCGACCTGCGCTTTCATTTCCTTATGCTGTTCCATGAACCAAAGCCAGATTAGGGTCCGGTGGTGGAACCAGAGTGTTTAAGCCGGTGATCGTGCTGGAGAGAGAGGTTACCATTGGCGGCACATTGGCGAAAAGTATGGCAGGGCCTGGGGGCATAGGTGTAAACCTGTCCTTAGCCCAAATTACCCTGGGGAGTGTGAGTAGGAGCCTGGTCAAAGGGATAGAACCCGCGGCTTGCTGTTGACTTCCAATTGGCAAAGAGGGTGGTGGTAGACTTGAGGTGGCCGGGTAGCTCGAGTTTCCGGGAAACTTAAATACGAGTTGTGACCCTTGGTTATTGAACTGCATGCATGCCTGGCTGGGGTGATGGTGTATAACCGGGAGGATACTGTGGTCCGGTGATTCTGATGAGACAGGGATTAGGGGCTTGGTGGCCCATTGATCCCTGAGTGAGAAATGGATTTGTGGGAGCTGTGTTAGGAGCAGCTGAACTAGCATCATTCTGTTGTCCCGAACCAAACTGTGGTGGCATCCCAAACTGTTGCTGTGGCACTCTAAACTGTTGTTGTGAAGGTCCGGCTTGATCGTTTCCGAACTGAGACGGGATCCCAATTTGCTGTGGCATTCCAAGGTACCCCCAACCATGAGAAGACATTCCGTACTGATTTCATCCCCACTGAGGAACTGCGAACTGATTCATCCCGTCAGGCTGCATGGATCCAGTGGTCTGTAGTTGGGGAGCTGGCTGACCCAAAGATCGAGGAGATAGTACCATAGGAGGCTGGTGGTGGCATCCTGGAGTAGCCTGGGCGACCGAGAGTGGGATTGGGGGTTTGCTGTCCCGTTGAGGCGGTCATGAAGGGATCTTGTGAGACTTGTGCGGTGCCGGGGCCCGGGCTGTCTTGAGCCCAGGTTGCTATCGGGGCATTCCAAACTGCTGGAGCTGAGAAGTTCAAACTGATCCACAGTTGACCGCCGTCCCAAACCCAACTGAGAAGTCATACCAAGCTAATGTAACTGAGAAGCCCCTGACTGATCTGTACCGAGCTGCTGAGGTATACCAAACTGCTGCGACATACCGAGCTGACCCCAACTGCATTGAGGCACACCATACTGGCCCAAATAGGACTGAATTCAATTTGTTTCCCCAAACGATCGTCCTGCATCGAGCTGCGAATGTATACCAGACCGAGGCTGAAAGGATGGCTGATTCACAAGTTGAGAAGAGTGTGGCCCGGTGGAGGTTCCATGTGAGGAAGGTGGTGGCATTCGGTGGTAGTCTGTCTGGCCAAGATAGGGATGGGGATCCTCTTCCTCTTCTACCGTGAAAGTCCCATCGGGGTTGAGGGAAATCGTCAAGCCAAAATTCCTGACACCTTCCAAGGATGAACATCGAAACCTCATTCTGATTGGCACAAGGAGTTTTATGGACTCGGATTCCAATATTAGCCATAGAAATATGATGAATCTCTGGTCCTGGTTAAAATTCCATCCTCATCAAAGAACTGCACTTGACAAGCCCATGACCAACATGGCGATCAAATCTCACTTTGCTTGGCGGAGCCTTGGTCTGAAGAGATGTGTTTGCGAAGTCTTGATTTTGAAGAAGTGACTTGGCAAAGCCTCAGTCTCATGATTGTGAATCTGACACAATTAGAGAGGCTTCAACACAGTAGGCATTGCGGGCCCGATCGAAATGAGTCTAAACAAAGACCCAACCCATCTTGTAGCAAAGTGAAGAACCAACGTGGACCCGGCGTGACCAGAGAAGCCCCACTCTAAAGAAATGGCTTGACGAAAGTCCTCCCTTAAAGAGCACAGTGCAGCTCTAATGCAAATTGAATTGTCATGTAGCAAAAGAGGCAACCCATCCTTCTATATTTACATTATTATTTTATTTAGTCAATTAGTCAACCGAAAGAAAATGTAAAAGAAAGACAATTTAGGAATGTATACCTGCAAGGGCATATTTTTCGAAAAGTGGGGATGAATCCCCGATTTGTATTATTTGATGGCCTCATTTGATGAAGGCACAAAAGAACTCTCTTTGGGTTTGACTCTTTTGAGAGATCATACGTGTAGAAAGGTTTGTAAAAGTGTATGGAAGCCCCTGCTGACAGAAAATTAGTGTTTAGCTCTATTTTTCCTATAATGTAGAAAAAGAAGACTTGTCGAGACATCTGAAAATATGTTTTATTCAAAATGATCACAAGATTTCTTAAAACCTTTTATTAATGTTCAGGTTATTCAAAACCCTAATCTCGATATGAACAAACATTTTGATTAATCATGAGGAGAAAGTCGACCAATACCAAGGGTAAAGTTGGCGAATTGTGAAGAAAGATTGTGTATAGGAGAGGCTATTGATGAGACCGAATTTTCTTGGGATTTGGATGTGTTTATGACCGGACCATTTCTGGTTGCCTACGTTCCCCTTATTATAAGGAGCTCAGGTCGCCGTAGTTCGGGCTTGAACTGTGTTTGGCTTTGGAAAAGGGGTATGAACATTTGTGATACTTTTGGTGAAAAGGCTCGGATAGGAAATTTGGATGATAAGGTACGGGCCTTGAGGTGATTCCTTGACAAGTCATTTTGACAGATATTTCAGCGATTCCGTGGCTTCTTGATCGTCGTCCTTCATCGGGGGAGAAAGGTTTTGAATGCAGCTTAAGGGCTTATGATATGTTTTTGCCGTTGCTTTAACTGCTCCCTTGTTGTCGACAACTTCCGTTCTTCGGGCTTTAATTTTGCCCATATGTCAAGCCTCTGATCGGTGGTGCTGGGTCCTTGGCCTCATTTTTTTTTTGAAGCTTTTGTTTTTTTTCTTTTTTTATTTGAAGCTTTTGCTTGAGCTCTTTTTTTTTTGAAGCTTTTGCTTGAGCTTTTCTCTTTTTTTTTTTTTTTTTTTTTTTTGAGGATGAAGGCAAGCCCCTGGTTTTTTGTCGACATGGGGTCAATCTTTCGATGCTGAGTGACCTTTTGTTGTTCTTCGATGCTGCCACCGTCGTTGACTTGGTCAAGGTGATAATGGGAACATGTTTTGGAAAGTGTATGGCTTGATGGAGGCCTTTGTGAGGTAAGGAAAGTGTATAGGGAGGGCATTAGTTGACTTTCTCGCACCAATTAATTAAAATCTTAATCATTTCCATATATTATTTGTTGAGCAATGCGAGTGATCATTTAAAATAAAACCATTTCATTAAATGTAATGTAGGTGTGCAAATAATGTCTCAAGTCTAGCGAGAAAAGAAAAAGACTCTTTTATAGAAAATTTAAGATTAACTACAATGTCCAAGGAGGACTTGATTGAACTAAGAAAGTACTAGAACCTACGAAGGTTGACTAAAAGACTGTTTTAATATTAAAGGATGGGTAGCCCCTAGTCTAGCTACTCTTTGTTGTTGGACCACGTCTCTACCCTTCAGCATTGGAAGCAAATTCCTCATGAAGCTATGACAGACTATGCTCGCCTTTTGGTAACTTCAGGAATTCCCCGCTCACCGGCCCTGACGGTTGCCTTATCTGCCATTAGATCGAGAGTTCAAAACACTTCACCAAATTCGGCCATGGTCACATGCTTGTTGCCGTCAAACCAGCCATTCTCCACATTTGTTGCGACTAAATCATCTGGCTTGGAGCTTGAATCATAAAACTCGATCATGTTTACACTCGTGTTATTTGGGAAATGATCATTGGCAGGGTTGAGATTACTGAGGCGCTCGAGTTTGCCCTTCTTAATTAACCCCTGAATTGCCTTTCTCAAAGCTGTACAGTTGTCGGTTACATGACCGTGATACTGGTGGAAAGCACAATGCTTAGTGGTGTCCAAAGGGATTTTGGGATCCTTGGGCTGATAGTTTCTCATGGGTTCGAGGAGACCCTGCTTTAACAAGCTATTTAAAACTTTGCTTAAGGGAACACCCAAATCCTCGGGATGTGGTTTCTTCTTTGGGGGAGAATAAACTCTTAGTGCTCTTTGATTCGAGATTTGGTCATTGACTTGGTCACCATTCTGAACAGGGTTTACCGGTTTTGGTCCATTGGGGCGCTCAAGCTTGCCTGCTTCGATTAACCCTTGAACCGCTCTCTTCAAGACTGTGCAGCTGTCGGTTTTGTGGCCATAATGATTATGGAAGGCACAGTGCTTACTTATGTCGAGGGGTGCATTTGAGCTCCTTGGATGGTAGTCCCTGAGAGGCTCCAAAAGGCCTTCCTTTACTAAACCCTTGAAAATTAAGCCCATGGGCATCCCAAAATCATCAAAATGTTCTCGTTGCCTTAGAGGACCACCATTTCTTGGTTGCTTTTGGATGCCGTCAATTGTACACAATGCCTTTTTTCCTTTGATGGATGTTGCAGCTGTGTTGGAAGGGTAAGGTTTATAACGGCGAGACATGTTCAGACCTGTAGTGCTTCCCCGTGCACGAACTATTTTGATGTAACCATCGATGTAAGCGTCGAGATTTGACTTTTGGTAAAACTCATTCGTGTCAGATACACAAGATTGGTATGGTGAGACGGCCCGAGTCGAGCGATCGTCGATACTCTTGTTGCTAGGCTTTTCTTGTAACTTCTTAATTGGTTCTACCAATAATCCGTTGGACGAGTCAATAGGAAGACTAGGACTGCACGACCCCGCCACAAGATTGGCGTTAGTAAATGAAACCATAGTAGGAAGTACTCTGGTGGGAGGGATGACAGTCTGAGCATTAAAATCGTGACCGTAACCCTCCTCATAAAGCCTGGCAGTTGCCGAAGATGAGGGTATATGGCTCGTAATGGGTGGATACCAGGGAGCAGTGAGTGTGGATCCAAAAGGCTGCTGAAGACATGAGGTTTGAGGCATCGTAACAGTAGGTTCGAATGTGTCTTGACCACACTGAGGAACGTGACTACAAGGGTAATGTGTATACTGTACTTTATGAGCAGGAGCAGCTTGCGTAACAGCCTGGTGGAGAATTTGATGAGGAGCATTTGACCTTGTCGGACTTCCCAACCGGAGGGGCGGGGTAGAGCTTGGAGGATATTGTGAATACGGTGAGCCTGATGAAGTGGTGATAAAAGCCTGGTGGCCCATGTGATCTTGCAGTATCATAGGGGCAAGTGTGCTTCGAGAATTGGAGGAAGCAAGGCGGCCCCCTCGAACCATGGAGCACGAGAAGCGAGCGTCCCATTTCGAGATGATGACCCGAACCGGGCGATGTTGTGAAGTAGTAAGCGGCCCCTTCCAAGCCGATGACCCGAACCGGCTGATGTTGTGAAGTAGTAAGCGGACCCCTTCCAAGCTGTGGGGCGAAAGCAAACAGATTCAATCCTGGTGGTGAGACCTGAGAGGCACCGGGGCAGTTGACCAAGATCGGATTTGTTGAGGAGTATCGAGCTGTAGGGGCCGAGATGTCTTGAACTAACCAATTCCAGGCCCGATGGCCCGGGCCGGGCGAGGTTTTGGAGTAGCGAGCGACCCATTCCAAGCCGGGGGCGTAAATGCATCGATTGAAACCCAAAGGTGAAAACTGAGAGGCGCCGGGGGGAAGTTGACCAAGATCGATATGATGAGGCCGAGAGGCAGGCTGAGTGATAGGCTGGGGGATGCTTGGCCCATTAGTAGTTCCACACGAAAGGGAACAGGGCATTTGACGGTAGTTGGCATGTCCGGAAGGGTAATTAGCTCCAATCTTCGCATCAACCGTAAAGGTTCCATTAGGGTTGCGAACAATTGCTAACCCCTGCGTTCTGATACTTTCCAATAACTGACTGATTTGAGCCTCTTGATGTTGTCTTATCTGTTCCAACATTTGATTCCACTGTTCGGCATTTTGCGGATTTTCGGGGTGCGGAGTTGTACGTCCCCCACCGTTCTCCTCTGAGTTGGCCATTCTGAAACTTTGAGCTGAAGCGAAAGAGGAAACCGATGAAGTATCTGACTCCGGAATGATTGAGCTGAACAAACGATGACCCGGGGTCTTGATCCAAACTTTGCTTACTGTGGAAGGCACAAAAGGGTGTGGTTCAGATTCGGGAAAGCGAAACAGGTTGGTGTTTGGGCTTAGGGCTCATGCAACATGCAGTTATTTGTTCTTGTTTACTTAAAACGTGTTTTATTAACCTAAGCGGTTGAAAAAGATTGCTCTTCTTTTTCGCAAACTACTACGAATCTGGATCGGTGGGCCCCCATCACTACACCTGCGGACCCTCAACCTGTAACCTCGAACAAGGGTTCCGTAGGGCAAGCAGGTCCCACCGACCGAAAAGAAAAACGATCCTAAAGTCTGGCGGGTAATCGAGTCTTAACGAATATTCGATGTAAATTACGGACAAAGCTGACGTCAAAGGTCAAGATCATGTCCGGAGGGCTCAACGAAAAGTCGGCATGGATCGGACTGATAAACGTCCATAATTGATCTTGACCCGTCGTTAGTTAGGCCGTAATTAGACATGGAATAATCATTAATCCTTGATGACTCAGTGTCATGCCGGGAGTCGGTGCATAAGTTGTGCCAGTCAAAGTCAAAGTCAAGGCGCCAGTCAATATCTGGTCAAAGTTTGCGGTGGAAAACCGGCATGACTTCGACTGATTAGGGTCCCCGAAAGATATTGACTTGGTATGCCGACTAAGGCTTGACCGGAAAGGTGTATACACAGACCGGGCATGACACGGACCAGACCAAAAACCAACCGGGTCTCAGACAAAGTGTGTCACGGACAAGTGCATGATCGACACGAGGCTCCAAGGGATGTTTGGGTAGTCCCGTGCTCGCAACAAGAGGCGTAATAAAGCCAAACGGGCTGCTACTGGGATTTCCCCGGGTTAAGGACGTAGTGTGCAGTGTAGGGCCAAGTGCGCGTAGTGTGCAAGCAGTCTATCTTCTTTTTCTGAGTAAAATAGAAATTTTCACATGTGTCTTAAAGAGAATGATGCATGCAAAAAATGATTTTTTTTTTGAAAATCTTTTTTTTTTTTTTTGAAAATCTTTTTTTTTTGAAATTTTTTTTTTTGAATTTTTTTTTTGAATTTTTTTTTTGAATTTTTTTTGAATTTTTTTTTTTTTGAAAGCAAATAAACACATAAGCACATAGGCACAAAAATTCAAACAGTTAAGAAAGTGATTCCGACAGTCAAAATACCGATTTTTTCGGGACAGTCAAAACAACATGAAATGTGCAAAACAAACACACACACACACAATACAAATGGTTTCAAATGCGGGGACGGAAGTTTGACCCACTAAATCTTTTCTTTTTTTCTTTTTTTTTTTTTTTGAAAAAGTTTTTTTTTAAAAAAAAAAAGATAAAGCCATTTTTCTTTCCCCAGCGGAGTCGCCACTGTGATGTACCCGATTTTTACGATTTGAAAAATCAAACGGAGTCGCCATGCCATTTTTATTTTAAGGGCCAAAACTTTGAAAAATGCCCGAGATTAGAGATTTGGGTTCGGAGGTCACGTTACACTCCGGGAAGAACGTTAGGGTTCACCCGGAATGCCTCGTAAAACGAGTCTTCCTATTTTAAAACCATTTGTGTGTGTGTGTGTGTGTGTGTGTGTGTGTGTGTGTGTGTGTGTGTGTGTGTGTTTTGGTTAAAATAAATGCAAACTGAGAAAACTAAAAATTGAGAACTCTTTGTAAGACATTAAACAAGTCCCATGATTTTTGGTATGATTTTAGGGTTGAGTTTTGGTACTCAAAAGACTCCTTGAAGTTGAAAATAAGGTGACTGCAAAATATTTTCATGATTGGAGATGATTTGAGGGACCAAAACCATCTGGAAATCACAGATGTGAAATCTGGATTTCCAGAGACTGCTAAACTGACTTTTGGAAAATAATTTAAAAAAGAGAGTTATACTCACGCAAAAAATAAAGTAAAACTATGTATGGAATCCTATGGATGTTGGCTACAAAAAGTATTTTGTAGTCAACACCAAATTCCAAGTTTTTCTGTGTCCAAAAAATAGGAGAATGGACTGAGGTCTCAGAACAATGCTACTGGACAGCAAAATGTTCTTGAAGAAAAATGTGATTTAAAAGGGGTTTTGCATCCATGCTTGTCCCCATTTCCTTAGACTTTGATTAGTGATCACTAAAAATTTTAGTGGTGATCTAATATATCAAGCCATCCTTAGAGTACATTAGGACTTGAAGCATTTCATTTGCTTGGGAAGGGGAGATTTATCTCGAAATAAAGATTTTGTGTTGTGAAATGATTTTAGGAAAATACTTTCAAGTAAGTAAGAAATAATTTGGACCTTTTAAAATGGTTTAGAGGGAATGTTGATCCTTATAGAAGATCATCTGATGATGCCAAAATCGTCAAATCAGCCCAAATCCAAGCGTCGAATGCTCCGGCGATTGCAAGGCCTGAAAATAAGAGAGAACACGTAAACTAAGCCGGGGCGGATCCGGCTAAAGGCCCTCCGGCGTGAGAGTAAGTTCACGGTTGATATTAGAGAAATCAAATTGACAGAGTTTCTCCAATGTAAAAAGTAACGTACCAAATAATGAGCCATGGGGCTTGTATTTATAGGAATGGATTGAAAGAATCCATGTTGGAATAACCTTGTAAAGAGATAAGATATAATTCTAATAGAATTATATCTTGTTGAGGAGTCATTGTTTGACTTGAATTAATGTTGATAAGTAGTATTCCTGATTGGATAATGATTGTAGAATCCTTGTTTGATAAGGACTGTGTATACTGCTAGCCGGAACGCCGAGGAAGGTAAATGTTTTTCCTCGACCTTTGGCAAATGTGCCGAGGAGAACGATCCTGCTTCCTCGTCACTTGATGAATGACCGACATGAAATTATGCCGGGGAGAATACTTTTGTTTCCTCGGTAATTGGTGACATGCCGAGCAAAGGACTTTTCTATCCTCGGTAATTGAGACAGGCCGGCCCAAGGATAGCGACATAATGTCAAGGTAAATGTTCCTCGGCATACGAGGAAGATAATGCTCGGCCCTAATACTTGATGAATATATAATATCCATGGCCCAATATAGTTGGGCCCAGGTTCGAGCAAGCCCATGTTCGTAGCTCGGTTTATACCGTTCAGTTCGTCAAATCAGCCCAAATCCAAGCGTCGAATGCTCCGGCGATTGCAAGGCCTGAAAATAAGAGAGAACACGTAAACTAAGCCGGGGCGGATCCGGCTAAAGGCCCTCCGGCGTGAGAGTAAGTTCACGGTTGATATTAGAGAAATCAAATTGACAGAGTTTCTCCAATGTAAAAAGTAACGTACCAAATAATGAGCCATGGGGCTTGTATTTATAGGAATGGATTGAAAGAATCCATGTTGGAATAACCTTGTAAAGAGATAAGATATAATTCTAATAGAATTATATCTTGTTGAGGAGTCATTGTTTGACTTGAATTAATGTTGATAAGTAGTATTCCTGATTGGATAATGATTGTAGAATCCTTGTTTGATAAGGACTGTATATGCTAGCAACGCCGAGGAAGGTAAATGTTTTTCCTCGACCTTTGGCAAATGTGCCGAGGAGAACGATCCCCGCTTCCTCGTCACTTGATGAATGACCGACATGAAATTATGCCGGGGAGAATACTTTTGTTTCCTCGGTAATTGGTGACATGCCGAGCAAAGGACTTTTCTATCCTCGGTAATTGAGACAGGCCGGCCCAAGGATAGCGACATAATGTCAAGGTAAATGTTCCTCGGCATACGAGGAAGATAATGCTCGGCCCTAATACTTGATGAATATATAATATCCATGGCCCAATATAGTTGGGCCCAGGTTCGAGCAAGCCCATGTTCGTAGCTCGGTTTATACCGTTCAGTGGCCCCCAACTTTCTAGCTCGGCTTAGACGAGTAGAAAGTTAGCTCGTCCTCGGCATCTGGGATACGAACAGGTTTTACACGCGTCATTGGTGGGTATCTGACGGTTACTATTCTGATGATGACATAGGGCCCCCCAGTCTTGTCACGCCTTGATAACTGTGTTTAACATTTAATTCTTGGGGCGCCTCACCCGAATCTACGCTTTACCCATGGGTCGACCCGATTTGGGGAGGTATAAAAGCTAAAACCCCTTTCATTTTTCTCTTTACAAACCCCAAGCAATTGAAATTTGAGAGCATTTGGCAAGAAAACTCACCGGCGAACACAGCAATCTTCAAACCCAGTTCCCGGCGAGCTTGATTTTTCCGACGAAGTTGCTTTCTGCATTGATTCCATTCCTTCTTGCAAACTCAGGTATGAAATTTCTCTTTTTCTCACAACTTCCTTTCATGTCCCAGCGTTTTCTAGGGTTTAGGAGTGATTTTGTCCATGCCAAGAACCGCCATTGTTGAAGGTTGAAGCTTTTCTTGATAAAAACTTTAAAAACTTCAGTTCTTTAATTCTCTTTGCATTTTATATGAAATTTCTGGAATATTGAATGAACTCCCCTTCGTTTTTGATTCCCTTAGAAATGGCTAGATCTTGGGACCATTCTCCCGATTCCGTTATGGATATCATCTTGGAAATTTGAGGGTTTATCGAAGAGAAAGGGGTCCATGGTTGAGGCTGACCTTGGATGATATAAGCAAGCAGCTGAGGGTTATGGTCGCTCTCGTTTATTCATCCAATACCCGGATTCTACAAGAATAGATAGGATTGATTCCGGGTCACCAAATATTAAAGTGTTTGGGGATAGGGCTGAGATGGTGGAGCACATCGAACCTGTTCTACCCGGCCTCCAATCGCGAAATGCGTGAGCGTCTGCGAGGTACGGCCCTCCTCGGCCTTATGAAATGACGAGGAAGGAGATCTTCCTTCCTCGGCCTTATGGAATGACGAGGAGGGAATCTTCCTTCCCCGTCATTTAATCAGCCATTGACGAGGTTAATAATTTGGTCTCCTCGTCTTTATGCGCATATGACGGGAAGAGAAGGAGAGCCCTCCTCGTCTACTCAAATAGTTAATGCCTTCGTTGAAGGTGCTCAAGCTGATGCCCGCCTTGTCCGACGAAGAAGCCGAGGAGCAGGTAGCCGAGGAAAGCAAATTGAGAGGGCACCAAAACCTGGGGATCCCATGATTGAGAAGTTGTACTCCAAGTACAAAGTGGATCGTGCTGAATATAAATTAACTTATATGGGCAAGATAGAGCCGAAGACGGAGAAAGAAGAGACGGCCTTCTATTATAGCCAAGATTACGTCCATTTTTATTTCAAACAGTTCCAACAAGGACTCCGTCTTCCCCTAGACCCCTTCATTTGTGAGTTTTTGGACGACGTAAAGGCAAGGCCGGCCATGCTAGGAGCCAATGGTACTAGGGTTTTGGTTAGCTTTATCATTCTCTCGCCGTAGTTTAGGCTATGAGCCGACCATGGGAGCCTTCCGTCACTTCTACATTGTCCAAGTCATCAAGGAACAATGGCTGGTAGTAATTAGGAGTGCCAATAGGAAACCAAAATTGCTCCTCCCCATGTCTAGTAAAGTTCCAGGCTGGGATAACCATGTTATCCGCGTTGAGAGCCGCCAAGGCTGGGAGTACCAGTCTCCTTGTGATGATCCAACCTCCTCCTTTGCCGTCCAACAATATGGGTGGACCAAAGATTTGATCAGACGTCTGGAAGAGTTTGCTAGGTAGGGGTCCTGGATCGGAAGCAAGTCGAATCCTCGGACCATTTCTATATCCAGGCAGGATTGATGCCGGGGAACGAGGATGGGGTAGCTCCCCTCGTAAATGTTAAAAGAGGGCGTCGCTTCAACGATTGGACGGTACATCCAGGCTTCGTATTTCACGAGGATTGTATCAGGTGCCATGATGAGCGTCCCCGTGACCAATGTATTGGAGCACCTAACATTGTCGGACGTAAATTTTTATCTTACACTTGTAATTTTTGTCATATTATTTTGCTCGTACTTGACCTTGGGCTTCCTTGCTCGTACTTGACCATTTCTTCCTTGTCTTTTACAGATCTGACCACCGAGGAAGAAGCTACCCTTGCAATGGAGAGACTGAGCCCTCAGGAGCTAGTGAAGAGGAAGAGGAGGTTGAGCAAGAAAGCCGCTTTAACAGAAAGGAGGGAGGATACTAATGCTCGTAACCTCATCCTTAATGTTCAGACTGACCAACCCCTCCCCCTTAAATTGCACGGGGAAGTGGATGCCGAGGATCCTGCTGCTGATAATCAATCCAATCCATCAACTGTAGAGGGGCATAGCCTCCATGTTGATGCCGAGGAAGAAGCAACCGAGGAAGCTAACCTCGTCCAAAGGAGGTCCTCCAAAAGAACTCCAAGTGCCAGCGCCGAGGAGCCGGCTGCCAAACGGGCAAGCGTCAGTGTGGCCCCTGAGGTTGATGCTCCCCCTCCCTTGACCGCTCGCCGCCAAGACTATTGAAGAGGCCGATGAGCCGGCAAAATATGTCTCTTGGCATTCCTCGTCTTAAGGGACTCCCCCTGTTGGCAAGGGAGGGACCCTTGGTGAGATTGGGCCGAGCTCCCATCCAAAGGGCCATGGACGAGGATGCTTATGAAACCCTTTGCAAAGAGGGTCCTAATGAAGATACTGTGCTTTGCCACAAGGGACTCCTGCTTGCAGAGGTAAATGTTGATCCCTTTCTTGGGTTAGTATCTTTGATATTGGATTTGTCTTCCTAACGATGATTTTATCTTTCAGTTGGCTTCAGTCACTGCGCAGACGAGAACGTGGCCGCCAAGAAGAAGACAAGGCGCCCGAATGAGGCCAAGGCAGCTCAAGCAAAGAGCGAAAAAGAAAAGTCTTCCTTGGCTAAACTTTTAGAGGCCAAGGATGCTGAGCTTGCAGCGGCCAAGGCCAAGGTTGAGGCCGAGGTAAAAAGGGCCGAGGAAGAAAGATCAAAAGCCGAGGAACATCTCCGGCTCAAAAATGAAGAGCTTGCCTGTGCCAGGCGTATAAGGTCGAGCTTCGCACCAAGGCCGAGGAAGCCGAGGCCAAGTGCCGAGGATTGGAAGCTACCCTTCCAAACTAGGGAGGAAGAGGCCGTAGCTCGGTTCAAGGAGAGCTCGGCTTTCAAAGAACCGATGATGGCCGCCACTTCAGAGAGGCCGTTGACGAGCAAACAGCCACCATGTTCGAGGACGGCTACCTCCACTTGGCCAGAGCATTTTAGCCGATCCCTCCACCGGTCTTGACATCAACAAGATTGCCCAGCCTAATATGCCGGATCAATATGCCGAGGAGGTCGTGGCACTCCATCACTTAGTCCCTTATTCTGAGAGCAACCTGGAGCTAATAGCTGCCAAGGATGCCCATGCTTGTAGGGAAGTGTGGAAGCCGGCTTCTGTTGTCCCCGGCAATATTAAAGACCTAGTGGAGGCGATCCAAGACGCCGACGAGCCGGAGGACCTAGAGGCCGAGGGAAGGGGAACAGCCGAGGAAGTTGATGCTCAAGCCCATCAAACGACCCTTCCTCCACCTGGCTCCAATAATACTAGCTGGCTAGAAGAGCCTTTTGAGGATGCTCAGCCATCTTAGGATAGTTTTTCCTTTTTTGTTTCTTGTAATAGACAATAGGATCTTGTAATTTCCATTTGAATATCAATGAAAAAATCCTTTGTCATTATTCTGTCACTTTACTGACTTGACTATATTTTTGTATGCTATGCACTAGCCTTAGGAATGTGGGATCCGAGGAAGGTCCCTTGTTCCTTGTGGAGCAAGTGGTTAGGCCGAGGAAGATTCCTCGGCTGTAACTATACTCGTACTTTATTTGGGCCGAGGAAGTGTTCCTCGGCTTTGAATGTTGTAAACTTGAATCAGAGTAGATTCATGGTGGGAGGTTTATCAAGCCATTAGGCCGAGGAAAGTCCTAGGCCTTGGCCGTTAGTCTCCTAAGTCAAGATGGATCCTTGACTAGGAGAGTTGTAAGCCATCAGGCCAAGGTGGTTCCTAGGTCTTGGCTGCTTGGTATCCTGAATCAAGGTGGGCCCTTGACAGGATATACTGAGGGCCATCAGGCCAAGGAAGATCCTTGGTCTTGGCAATTGGTAAGCCATCAGGCCAAGGAAGATCCTTGGTCTTGGCAATTGATAAGCCATCAGGCCAAGGAAGATCCTTGGTCTTGGCAATTGGTAAGCCATCAGGCCAAGGAAGATCCTTGGTCTTGGCAATTGGTAAGCCATCAGGCCAAGGAAGATCCTTGGTCTTGGCAATTGATAAGCCATCAGGCCAAGGAAGATCCTTGGTCTTGGCAAATTGGTAAGCCATCAGGCCCAGGGAGATCCTTGGTCTTGGCAATTGGTAAGCCATCAGGCCAAGGAAGATCCTTGGTCTTGGCAATTGATAAGCCATCGTGCCAAGGAAGATCCTTAGTCTTGGCTATTGTGTATCGGAGAATCTCGAGGTAATGCCCTCATCTTCCCGTGGCCGGGGTGAAGAGCCGATAGATAGTTGCTTTGCATGTTGGAAGAAATTGCTTTCGTAGAACCGAAATGTGATTACATCAAACCGCAATCCTATCAACTAAAAAGACAAAAGAAAACAAGAGACCGAAAATAAAAAACCGAAAATAAAGAGCTAATCTATTACAAAAATAAACTAGACTAGTGATAATATTTTCTAAGGTTGTCGGAATGCCATGGATGCTTGAGATCCTTCCCCTCCTTGGTCCTTAATCTGTAGGTCCCTTCTCGAATGACTTGAGTGATGATATAGGGACCTTCCCAATTTGGGGAGAGCTTGTTTTGTTCTCGCTTTCCGACCAGCCGGCTTCGATCTTTCTAAGTACCCAATCGCCCACTTGGAATACTCTTTTGATGACCCTCTTGTCGTGATATGCCTTGGTCCTTTGCTTGTAATTCACCATCCTCATCTCGCGCAGCCTAGTCGTTTTTCATCTATCGTGTCCAGGTCTAGGAGCCTATTGACCTTGTTGACTTGCTCATCATAATGGGAGTTCCTTACCGTAGGGATGGCCATCTCTCGCCGGTGCCATAGCCTCGTAACCGAAAGTTAGTGCGAATGGGGTTTCCCGGTTGGCCCCGGGTGGTTGTGCGAACAGCCCCATAAAGCTAGGGGAAGTTCGTCCAACCATCTACCCTCGCGTCCTTCAAGGTTCTTGGTGAGGGCGGTTAGGACCAGCTTGTTGGCGCCTTCGCTGACCGTTGCCTTGGGGTCCGCTAACCGAAGATTTTGCATGGCGTACTTTGACTCTTCCCAATTCTTGTAAATGCCGTGGAGAATTGGAGGCCATGGTCGAAACAATTGTATGCGGAAGGCCAAATCTCGCACCGATGTTGTCATGAACAAAGTTGATCGCATTCTCTTCCGTTATCTTGGCCAATGCCTTGGCTTCTATCCACTTGGAGAAGTAATCAACAGCCTACTATCACGTACTTGCAATTACCACGGGCGGGTGGGAAGGGTCCAATGAGGTCGATCCCCACATATCAAATGGCCACGTAGGTATTACAAGTGTTTGCTCGACCGCAGTAGTCTTGGAATGTCGAGAACCTTTGGCATTTGTCACATTTTCGAACATAGGCATGCGCGTCTTCCCTTAGGTTTGGCCGCAGTAACCTAGCGCTATGATTTTGTCGCCTAAGGTTCTCGCCCCCGGTGTCCGCCGCAAACACCTTCATGTACTTCTCGCCAGAGGTTCTCGCTCCTTGGGATAGACACACCTTAGCAGGTGGGCTTCGTGAAAGATCTTCGGTAGAGGATTCCGTTCATCACCACGAATCTTGGAGACCTCTTCTTGATAAGCTTGGCTCGAGCATCGTCTTCCGGGAGTTTCTCCTTCTCAATGTATTCGATGTAGTCATCGATCCAAAGATCTCTCTTCCTCGTCCGTAAGCATGACTTGTAATCTTTCGTACGCAGTTCCTCGGCATAAACTACATATGGGTTGGTCTCCGCAGGAGACACGTCCATGGTGGCTAGTTTGGAGAGAACGTCTGCGACTTGGTTGTCTTCCCTTCCTATCTCGCTTGAGCTCGAAAATTCCATTTTCTTCGTCATATCTAGGACCAGGTCTCTATATTTGGCAAGGGTGACATCTTGAGTGTTATATTCTCCTTTCACTTGTTTGACAACAAGCCGGGAGTCACGTAAAAGGCCCACCTTAGTTGCTCCATAGAAGGAGGCCAACTCAATGCCAAATATGAGAGCCTCGTATTCACTTGGTTGTTAGAGGCAGAAACCCGAAGCGGATGGCATCTTGTATAGTATACTCTCCTTCCGGGCTTGCTAGTACTACTCCAGCTCCGCTTCTTTCCTTGGTAGCCGATCCGTCCGTATACAGTGATCCAACAGTTGGATGGGAGTTCAATGGGAGAGTCTTTTCCTCCGGCGCGTTTTGCTTCCGGGAGGTGGGGAGATGCTCACCCATAAAGGCAAGCCTCGACCATGAAGTCAACCAAAGGCTGTGCTAGGAGGGTCTTCCTTGGTTGGTAAGTGATATCAAACTCCGTTAGAGCGATTGACCAATTAAGGAGACGTCCCGAGCCGTCCAACTTGTGAAGGATTTTCTTCAATGGTTCGTTGGTGTAGACGGTGATAGGGTGTGCAAAAAAGTATGCACGCAGCCTTCCTTGAGGCGATGACTAGGCGTATGCTATCTTCTCCACATTGAAATATCTCGTTTCCACATCGGACAGGCCTTTGAGACATAATAGATCGGCTTCGAATTCCTTCATCCTTTCGAACCAAGACAACCGCGACACGTGATCGGTGGCGCCTAGGAAGACATATAGCATCTCACCGGTAGCCGGATCGCTAAGCAAGGGAGGGGAACCCAAGTACTCCTTCAACCGGAGGAATGCTTCCGAGCATTCAGGAGTCCAGAGAAGCTCTTGGTACCCTTCAATACCTTGAAGAAAGGCAAAGTGACTTTTCGGCGGACTTGGCGATGAATCTTCCAAGGGCCGCAATTCTTCCATTAAGTCTGGACCTCTTTGATGGTGGTAGGTTCCTTCATGTCAATGAGCGCCTTGATCTTTTCTGGGTTTGCTTCAATCCCCTTTGGGAAACCATGAAGCCCAGAAATTTTCTCGCAGAACTCCGAACACGCATTTGCTTGGATTCACTTCATGTTGTTGGCTCTGAGGTTGTGAATGGTCTCTTCTAGGTTAGGAACGTGGCTGCCTTCCTTGGTCTTTATGACCATGTCATCAATATAAGCCTCCATGTTTCTACCTATCTCGACTTGCAAAAACTTGATTTACCATCCGTTGGTAAGTGGCACCGCATTCTTGAGCCCAAAAGGCATCATGATGTAGCGTAAATTCCCCACAGTGTTTGAAAGGCGCCTTCTCGATGTCTTCTTTCGCCATTTTTATCTCGATGATAGCCTCGAGTAGGCATCTAAGAAGCCGAGAGTTTGGTGTCCGAAATGGAGTCCACTAACTTGTCGATTCTGGGGAGAGGATAGCCGTCCTTGGGGCGTGCTTTATTTAGATCAATGAAGTCTATGCACATACGCCATTTCCCATTTTGCTTCTTCACCATAACGACATTAGCCAACCAAACGGGGTATTTAACTTCGCGAATTATTCCAATACGAGTAATTTCTGCACCTCTTCTTTTATAGCTTCCTCCTTGTCTCTTGCAAAATTTCTCCTCGTCTGGGAGATGGTCTTCGCTAGAGGATCAACTTCTAAGCGGTGGAGGGCTACTTCTTCATTGATTCCCCTCATGTCCTCGACTCTCCAAGCAAAGACGTCGAGACTGTTTTTCAAGAGGGATATGATTCTTTCTTTCTCTTCCTGTGATAGCTGGCCTCCTAGCTTGATTTTTTGTTCGGGATAGTCAGATTAATGACTACCTCTTCTAGCTCATCTACGTGCTTCATTTCTGGTCCGTCTCGAAATTCCAGTGGATTCGATGATGATCTCTCCGATTCTCCTCCCTTCATTGTCGTTTACATTGAGGCCTTCTTCCTGCATAAGTTTATCGATGTCTGGAAGATCGTTCTTCCCCGAGTCATGGTTGGCCCCCGAGTTCTGGTCATTGACGAGAATGGGGTCTTCCTCGGAGATGGGTAGAACTATGCCTTGGTCATCCGCAGTTTCTAGGACCATAGGCTCTTCTTCCAGTGTGGGTAGAGTTACGCCTTGGTCATCCACAATTTCTAGGACCATAGGTTCCTCTTCCTCACTTTCCCATACTTCACGGATATAGTTCATTCTAGAGCTAGTTTCCGTGGTCTGTGATTTGGTGATCTTGATGTTCTCCTCGGGCGTATCTATCTCCACGCTTTTTGACTTTTTCCGGCTCTTGACAACATGTTCCAAGAAATCTTTGGGGTTGCCCTCACGCATCCTATGCCAAAGACGAGTGGGAAATTTAACTCGTTGGTGAGGAAGGGAGGCTACCATCCCAAGTTTGGCTTGACTTGGAATGCCGATAATCGCATGATAGTCACTAGTCAAATCCATGACTATAAAAGTGACAGTAGCTTTGGATCGGAAGGGATGATCGCCGACTTCGAGTTCCAGCTTCTACGGTTCCTTTGCTCCAACCTTATGGTTGGTGAATCCTTCAAGCCTTCCATGATATGGCTCTAGCGAAGTGTCTTTCAATCCCATTTGTTGGAAGGTCAATAGTACAAGATGTCACGGGAGGCCCCGTGTCAACAAGAAGTCTTTCGGATTCAACATTGTCTATTCGACCCTTGATGACCAATGGTTGCTCACGAGCTGCTCGACTTCCTGCCAACTCATTCGGAGAAAAACTAATGATTTCTTCTGCTTTATGGATCCAAGCAGGGACATGGTATACTTTGCTTAGCTCGTGGATCTGATCCCTTAGCTTTCTGGTGGAGGTCACCTCTTCACGGATCACATGTAGTTTAGCCCTAGGAGGCCTTCTATCTTCATCCTCACTCTTGGAGTCATCTTCACTCTCCTCTTGCTTCCGCCGCTTGCCATCTTTCTTCATGACATAACGGTCTAACTTTCCCTCGTCAACCCATTGTTGGATTATCTTCTTAAGGGCCCAAAGAACCATCGTGGTGTGCCCGTTGTCCTTGTGAAAATCACAAGATTTGTTCTTGTTGCGGGATACTTTGGGTTATCGGCGGACGAGGTGGAGGAAGGTTCACCATCCGCATGATTTCGGAGATGGGCTTTGTAAGAGGGTGAACTCCGGCTTCTCGCTGCTTCCGGTTTTATTCTTTCCTTTCTTGCCGTTCCCATTGTCATTCCGTCGGGAGTTAGTTGCTTCAGTTCCGTCTTGTCGGCTCCCCTTTTCTTTGTCTTATCTTCGCCATGGAAATGGCATAAGCCACTTTGTACAATTCGGCCTTGGAGCCGGGTTCCCCGGCCGAGAGTTCATAAATGAGGGGGCCGATTTTAACCCAGTAGTTGAAGCAAACTATGACCTCCCTATCAGTAAGGCTTTCTTCGACTTGGTCTCGCCATCTTTCTAACCTATTGTAGTAGCTAAGGGTGGTCTCTCCCTTCCCTTGCTCAATGTTGGCCAAGTCGGTTAATCTCATCTTCCTCTTCCCACTGTGGCAAAGTGATCTAAGAACATTCTCCTCATGCCCCTCCAAAGAATCGATGCAACCTTTCTTAAGCTCACGGAACCAGTCAAAGCCGTTCGAAAAGGTGCTCGCGAAAGCTTTGCAGAGTAAGTCATCGCAGTGGTGAGGAGATTCATGGTTTGTTCAAAACTTTGCACATGGTCCTTGGCGTCGTGGTTCCGTTATATTTCTCGAAATTTGGGAGCTTGAGGTTAGGATGGGGAGGTGCCAGCAGCTTATCCTCAAGGAAAACGGACGGGTGGCCCAATCATAATCATCGTCATTATATTTCTTTCCCTCTCCATATCATCCGGCCTTTGCTTCAAGCAGCCTCCCATTGCTTTGTTTCTATTTCCTTCTCACCGCTTGAGCGAGTGCTTCGTTGGGAGCTTCGATCGACTTTTCTTTGGGGCGATCATTCACCCTACTATGCTTTTCTTCATGTCGGTGGCCATCACGTTTGGAGGGGGCCCTATCACGTCTTGGTTCCGTGTCTTGTGCGCCAAGTATCATCCCGTAGGGCTCGGGGGTCCTTGGCCTAGCAAATTCCCGATGCCGAGGACGAGGAGAGTCCTGGCCGACGAGGACGATGAGAATCCGAATGACGAGGACGAGGAGAATCCGGCCGACGAGCTCGAGGAGACGCGGACGCCTAGGTGTCATGATGAGGCGAGCAGGTGATAGGCGTCTATTCAAGCCGAGTCTTGTTCTTAGGTCCTTGGAGTTCACTTCCTCTTCCCGGGAGTTATTTGGCTTCTCGTGTCGACCACAAGATCCTTCGCTTACCGTTATGCCGAGGATGAGGAGAATCCCCTGGGAGCCGGCGGTGGTAGCTCGCCAGCCTTCGTGGGAGGATCCTGATGCTCTCCCTGTTCCTTTCTCAAAGGTGGGCCCATTGATGGTACAATGAAAGGAGCCATGGAATGATCTGGGTCCATTTGCAACAGAGCAACTTGTGTCTCATACATCCTTTGCAAAGTCTCCATTTGTTTGTGTAACAAAGAGCGTCGGTCAACGGGTTGAGATCCTCCTGCTTGACCGGCGTCGGCATTCTTTGTTTTCTTCCTTCCTGCTTGCTTCCCACGAGTACGAGTAGGACGAGGAAGGTCATTGCCCTCTCCCTCGGCATTTGCCTGACCCCTGGAACGAAGAGTCATGGCAAGGGGAGGAATGGCATCGGCTTGAGGTAGAGGAGGAGGAGGAGGCAGTGGCTCCTCGGCTCCGGTGTTTCCCCCATTCACTTGGGTGGGATCCTCAGCAGTAACACTCGTGAATTGCCCGTCCATTACGAATCACAAACAGATTATTAAATGCAAAATTTTCCAAAAATCACAATTTCACCAGACCCGAATTTATGGCTAAAATTAGGGTAAATTTTAACCTAAACAAACAGCCAATTGTGATTTTCCCAACACAAAAATTCAAGCCACAAATTTCGCTTCAGTCGTGAACTAGCAGTTTCCGGCCGAATTAATGCAGTTTCCGGTGGAAGTTTACAAATTCCGACCGAATCAAGAACAGAGCCTGTCGGAGCGAAAATTACCAATTTCGATCAAGAACAAATCCAACGGAAAATAGCTTCTCAGGCGAGATTTTCCAGGCCAGCGGTTAGGATACCTGGCTTTCACCCAGGGGACCCGGGTTCGATTCCCGGCAATGGAACCAATTGATGATGCCAAAATCGTCAAATCAGCCCAAATCCAAGCGTCGAATGCTCCGGCGATTGCAAGGCCTGAAAATAAGAGAGAACACGTAAACTAAGCCGGGGCGGATCCGGCTAAAGGCCCTCCGGCGTGAGAGTAAGTTCACGGTTGATATTAGAGAAATCAAATTGACAGAGTTTCTCCAATGTAAAAAGTAACGTACCAAATAATGAGCCATGGGGCTTGTATTTATAGGAATGGATTGAAAGAATCCATGTTGGAATAACCTTGTAAAGAGATAAGATATAATTCTAATAGAATTATATCTTGTTGAGGAGTCATTGTTTGACTTGAATTAATGTTGATAAGTAGTATTCCTGATTGGATAATGATTGTAGAATCCTTGTTTGATAAGGACTGTGTATACTGCTAGCCGGAACGCCGAGGAAGGTAAATGTTTTTCCTCGACCTTTGGCAAATGTGCCGAGGAGAACGATCCTGCTTCCTCGTCACTTGATGAATGACCGACATGAAATTATGCCGGGGAGAATACTTTTGTTTCCTCGGTAATTGGTGACATGCCGAGCAAAGGACTTTTCTATCCTCGGTAATTGAGACAGGCCGGCCCAAGGATAGCGACATAATGTCAAGGTAAATGTTCCTCGGCATACGAGGAAGATAATGCTCGGCCCTAATACTTGATGAATATATAATATCCATGGCCCAATATAGTTGGGCCCAGGTTCGAGCAAGCCCATGTTCGTAGCTCGGTTTATACCGTTCATCATCCATGGAGATGAACTTCCATGGAGATCCTCTTGGATCTAGGGCAAGGGATGGACAACAAACAAGTTACATCTTTGAAATGTGAGATGCATGCATGGATGAGGGAGGTTTAAGATAAGGTGAAGGAGGGTTTACCAATGGTGGTTTAACCCTATCTTCTTGTGTTTGGGTTTGTGTTTGAATGGATTCAAGGCTTGAATGTGTTTAGTGTTTGATGATAGAGTTGGTCAAAGAGAAAACAAGTAGATAACACTTAAGTCCTCTATGTTTTCTCTCTAATCCTCCTATTTAGTGTTGATTTAAGCTTGAGCTTGTGTGTTTAAGAGTGATTTGAGGGTGTTTGGAGTGAGATTGGGAAAGACTCAAGAGAAAATGGTGGCAATCTAAGGATTCCCACTGTTTTCTCCTTGTTTTTCGCCAGAGAATAGCTTCTGTGAGTGAATTGTGTTGTGTAAACTGAGAGAGGAGGGTTCAATTTATAGGCCACTGGGAATTACAATTGGATCCGCGCGGACAAGTCTGGAAGCGTGCACTGTTCATTAAATGCTGCTCCAGGCTTTGGACAAGAGGAATATATTTTCAAAAATTCAACCAGATGTTGTTCCAGCAGCTTCCAGTTTCGGAAATTCAACATTTGTGAGATTCCTTTACTTGTTTAACTCCAAATAGCAATCCCCAATTCACCCTTGCTTTGTTAGAAAAGTTAGAAATGTTAGGGATGTTAGGGCTTTTGTTAGTTTTCTAACGAAAATACTAACGACTCAAATTGGAGCACTTACAGCTATGCTTGATTTAGGAGCTAGTGTCAGTTTGATGCCATTATCGGTGAGTGAGAAACTTGGCAGATCATTCCATCCAATACCCCATCAGTATAATGGAAAATATGTCATGTCGAGTAGGGAGTTTGATCATCCCTGTCGACTTTGTGATCCTTGATATGGAAGAAGACCATCAGATTCCAGTCATTTTAGGAAGGCCATTCCTTGCCACCGCTAGGGCAATCATTGATGTAAAGAATGGCACCTTTTTCCCTAAATGTCGGGAATGAAAAGGTCGAGTTTGTTATTAAAATATCAGATCTCGAGGATCCTTATTTAGAAACCTACACCCCAAGCGATGAATATAAAGAGGGTGAGGGATTGCAATCTAAAGAAAATATGGAAAATAGTCTCATGAATGATGAAACTTTAGATTGCGATAATGATTTTGATTTGATAAATATTTCTGCATGTCCCGATACTAACAATGCAGCGAATAAGCCAAAAAGAACAAAGGTGCCAAGTAAGAAAGGCACTTCGAATTTTCGAAAGTGCAAGGACTATAGGCAACTTGCACTACCGAGAAAAAGATCGGGATGGAAAGCATGTAAACCGCAGAAAGTATTAATCACTCCGGATGGAATGCATTGGCGAGTCGTCAAAGACGATAGACCGCTAAAATATCACGCATCACCTATTACCGGAAAGGGGTCGAGCTAATGACCTAAAACAAGCATCATCGGGATGGTAACCGATGGATTATTTTGTTGTTTATTTTATTTTATTTATTTACTATTATTTTTATTTACTAACTTTGTTTTGTAGGATTATACTATATAAAAAAATGGTGAACAGTGGTAGAGCACGGTCGTGTAGCGTTCCTTGGAGCGATTGTGCAGTTCTTAGCGAGTTTACTGGGTTGACTCAGCAAGGAGGAGTGGCTGTGCAACATCACAGCGCACGGCCGTGCAGATTGCCTGGGAAGATGTGTCGTTTCAGTCAACAGCCATAACCCTTCCCTCTCCCCCAAAAATCACTTCACCTCTTCTTCTCTCTCTCTAAACCTACACCCCATCCATTATAAAACCTTCAAAATCCACCTTATAATCAGTCAAAACAACATCCATACAAACCAAATCCATCATCCAAACACCTTCCCATCACCAAATCACCATCAAAATTCACCAAAACACTCCTAAAATCCCCAATTCCGAAAATCCCAAATCTTCAACCATTTCAAAAGTTGAAGAGATTTCCTTGGAGTGGGAGATCAAGAAGGAAACTTTTGGGCAACTTGAGGCTGTACAACAAAGATTTCAAGGCTTTCAACATCAAATTCTCCGGGTAAAAATTTCTCCCTTCTCTTGTTCTTCAATTTTTTTGGGTCTTGATCAAATGGCTTCAAAAGGAAAGGAAAAGGCCACAGAAAAGGTGTCTAAGAAGTCTCGAAAAGAAACCGCCTCTACTTCTAACCTAAACCCAACTCTCAATAGCTTGGGTATTGAATTTAGGAGTGCTTCAGAAATAGCCCAGTTTACTGCCCTTCGCTCCAGGCGAATGAGGCCAATCCAATTCCCTGATACCCGTGCCCTTAGATCATTGGGAATTTATTCAGATGTGTTTGCGTTTCATCTTGGGTTAGAGTGTCCGGGAATTCTTCTGTTACATGAGAAGACTTATGAGAGACTTACCTTAGAATTCTTATGTACTTTGAGAGGGAGTGTCACAACAGAAATTTGCAGCCAAACCGGAGAGTCATATAATCTGATCCACCTCAATTTTCGCCTTTGCGGAAGAGAGCTTCATCTTACCTCTTTTGATGTCAACAAAATTTTGGGCTGGCCCTCTTTCACTAATATTGAGGCCGAGACTCCCATTGAATTTATGGAAGATGTGTTTTGGAGCCAAATAACCGGACTTCCCTCTTTCAGGTCTAGAAATGCCAAAGCCTCCTCCATTATCCACCCATCCCGTCGCCTCTTGCATAAAATCTATGCTTGTACCATCTTTTCTAGGGAAGATAAGGGAACGGTTAATAGGAAAGAGCTATTTTTGTTGTGGTGTTTTGTTCGGGGGAATAGGAAAGTGAACATTAGCAATTTCCTCATTGAGTTGATTAGTAACATTATTTCCCCAACCTACAATGGAGAGATTCATATAGGGGGAATTGTGACTCTATTTGCTAAGCATTTTGGGTTTGAGGTGCCAAGTGATTGGATTGAGGTCAAAGGGTCAACAAAATTGGATATTCCGACCCTTCGGACTATGCAGCTAATTTCAGATAGAGGGCGTGGAGAGTACAATTGGTTAGTAGGGGCAGGAAAAATGCCCTATATAGTCCTCCCAAGCACTAACCTACCCTCCGCCCAAGTCAGACAACCCGAAACTTGGATCTTTCCAAATGCCTTGGCTCAAGAAGAAGGCCAAGCAAGCCAAGAGGGTCAGGAAGAAGGAGAAGATGAGCAAGCCCCGCCAATTTTAAACCAAATGCCACCAGACTTCTACCAGCAATTTAACCAATTATCCATCCAGCAAGCCCAGCTACTCCAACAAAACACACAGATTCTTCAACATCTCGGCCAAATGGAAGGTCGTATTCAACAGGTCCAAGGAAAAATTGATGACGTTTACAATTATGGGACAAGGTATTGGGACAACTTTCCACCACCACCACCATCTCCGTAAGTTTTTCTTCCCTACATCCCCTTTCATTGGTCCTTGAAACATTGAGGATAATGTACACTTCAAGTGTGGGGGGGATATTTATCTATCTTTACTTGCTTTCTAGTTTAAAGTGTAATGCATTCTAGTTTAGATTTCTTTTACTTTTTAGCTTAGTTGCATTTTCTTTTCTTTAGGTATGCATCTAGTATTTTCAAAAAAAAAAAAAAAAAATCCTATGATGATCCCTATTATTAATCCTCTTGCTTGCTATTTGCTTTAAAATAATGCCTTTGTCTTTCTTCTCATATTTTCTATAAACTTAGAAATTATTAGAAAGAAAAATTTAAGGATATTTTTAGGAAGTAATTTAAGCCTCATAAGTTAATATAGCAATATATATGATTTTATTAAGAAAAGCATTTATTTGTTTAGTTGAATCCTTCTTGGTCATTTTAAGAACTTGGTTTTTATCTTGTGAAAAATTTTGAAAAATTATTTCTTTAAATGTACATTTCAATATTTTTTGATGTTTATTCCCTCATTAGAAACATTCATATTGTTTTGCTTCCTTTGAATCACATCCCTTCATAAAATCCCATATTTCCATTTTCACTAATCAATCAAGGCTAAAACATTTTATCTTATTGCTCAAAGAGTGACTAAGTCACCAAATCTTCAAAAAAGCAAAAAACAGTCTATTATTTCCTAAAGTAACTCGTGGCACGGCGTTCGCTGCGACGATGTTCCCTTACCAAATAGAAGTAATATCTAAAGTATTTTTGATCTAAGTATTAGGAACATGGGGTTCGCAGCCACAATGTCTCCTACTTGAAAGAATCAAAAATTGCTTAAAGTCTTTTGCAAATTTAACACGTATAAAAATAAGATAATTTGTTAAGCCTTGATATGATTTTCCACTATCATCCTCCATTTTCCATCCTTGTGATTCAAAAATGAATTTCAATTCCATGAATACTTCTAATTTGTGAAAAAATGTTCATTCTTTTTATTTGTACATTTTAAGCAATAAAGTCATTTTTCACAAATCACTCTAAAGAGTGAAGCTTTTCATTGCACCAAGCTTATGATCCAAAGATTCATCCTTCTCTATAATATGCTTTGCTTGATCAAATTCTATTTATGCTATATTGGATTATTGTCTTAAAATTACTCTCTTGAAATATCCCCTAAATACTTCTTTTCTAATGGTTTTTAAGGATATGAAAAATATGAATAGAAAGCTAGAGGCAATCTTCAAAGGCAACAGGCATGCAATAATAAAATTTATGAGGGATCAATCTCGTTGTTTTATCATTTGCATCTTTCTCCTCCCTCTCCATTTTTTCATCCTAATCTTGCTTGGGGACATTGAAATTACCCGGATCCGAGAGGCTCGCGCCCCGGCATCTGGCATCTTTCGCGTTGGAGCGGTTTCGTCTCGCCGTTTGTTTTCGCATTTGTAGAGTCGCTACGCCGTTTTTATTAAGCCCAAAACATTGAAAAAGGGCATCAGTTTAAAGATAATTTTAAACTGTTTTTTGTGTGATGAGATTTTGAGTTCGGAGGTCAGATGACTCCTCGGGAAGAGAATATTAGAATATTAGAGCTCACCCGAGTCGCCTCGTAAAACGAGTCTTTCGGATACCCCTAATATCCTTTAAATGTTGTGTGTGTGTGTGTGCTTTTAAAAATGCATGCTGTATCGGATGTCTACATTGTATGCTATGTATGGAAATGTATTGAAATAGTAATGGAAGGAAGCCTTACCAATGTTGGTTCGTGTCTGTCTTCCGCTGGGGAATAGTGTTTGAGGTCGGAGTAGCGTTCCGGTATGGATCTGGATTGCTTCGGGAGATGCCGGTTGTCTGCGGACAGAGTTTCGGCGTGAGTTGATGTTGCAGGCTGCGTTCGGGCAGAGGTTCGGCGTGCGTGGGGATCGTCGGGATCACTCGGGCAGAGGTTCGGCGTGCGTTGTGGTGGCAGGAGTCACTCGGGCAGAGTTTCGGCGTGGTTTGGGATCGCCGGTTTGACTCGGAAAGAGCCGGGACACCGTGGAAAGACCAGGCAAGGCCTCGGAGTACCACGAGGGGCCTCAGAGTACCTCGAGAGTGCCTCGGGGCAGCGCGGGAGCGTCGCGGGAGCGCTCGGGGAGGCTTCGGAGCACCACGAGGGGGCTCGGAAGGCCTCGAAAGGATCCGAAAGGGGCCGGGAATGCCTCGGAAGGACTTAGAGGGGAAGCCAGAAGGCCTAGGGAGGAAGAGAGAAGTGGGAGGTGTGTGAAAATGAGGAGGGGGAGCCCTCTATTTATAGTGCCAGATTTGGTGCAAAGAGGTCCGTACGGACCTCCCTGGTAATCCAAACTTTTGGTTTTCCTCGATTTGAGGGAATCTGTGATGATGGTGAATATTTGGAAATCATGATGTCCCCTGTGCAATAAGGTCCGTACGGACCATCTTGCATGCAAAGAGGTCCGTACGGACCAACTAAGCAAGAGGGTAATCATTTTCTCCGGGATTTGAGGGAATATTGTGGACTTTAAGGGGATTCAGTAATTATGATAACAAAGAGGTCCGTACGGACCATTATTGCTTTTCCAATTTCTTGAAAATTCCCGAAAGGTCCTTTTGTCCCTTTTTATCCCAGGAAGGCTCCTCCCTTGGTTTGGGGTTTAGAGAGGGTTTTGAGTGAGAGGGGTCGTCGAGGCTGCGTTGATGAGTCCGCGGTGCTTCCCGTGTGTTTGAAAGGGTGTGATCCAGATTGGGGTACTTACAGAAGCCCCTCGACGACGTCACTTATGAAAGAAGTGGGGTCGCCGATAAGATAAGGGTCCTAATCTGGATCGCGTGCATGGGAGATAAAGTGACCGGGGAGGTCAGTGTGAGGACGTGGTGGTGTCCTATTGTGTGACCGCTTAGGTCAGTAGGCTGGACCCTGTGATAGGATTCCTACGTATCCCTGGCGGGAATCAAGCCTGATCGTAGTTCGGGTGTGGGGTGAGTGTTTTGTGAATGCGGGCGTGGTGGTGCCCTGAAGTGTCGTGTGACCGCCGAGGTCAGTGGTAAGGACGTGGTGGTGTCCTGGGTGACCGCATAGGTCGATGGCTGGACCCTGTGATAGGATTCCTACGTATCCCTGGCGGGAATCAAGCCTGGTCGTAGTTCAGAGGTCGTGAAATCTATGAGTGCGGGCGTGGTGGTGCCCTGAAGTGTTGTGTGACCGCAGAGGTCAATGGTAAGGACGTGGTGGTGTCCTAAGATGTGGTGACCGCCGAGGTCAATTGTGAGGACGTGGTGGTGTCCTGGGATGTGGTGACTGTCGAGGTCAATTGTGAGGACGTGGTGGTGTCCTGGGATGTGGTGACTGCCGAGGTCAATTGTGAGGATGTGGTGGTGTCCTGGGATGGAAACTTTACGATTTTCCTAATCGGGTGGTTTAAGGCCTTCCGGGCCGGAGATAGTGATTTGGGAGGTTTATACGGTCTTCCGGACCGAGTGGTTTAAAGCCTTTCGGGCTGGAGGATAGTGTGAGGACTTGAATCATCTTCTGAATGTGGTTGTGCCACGCGTGAGGACTTTGAATCGTCTTCTGGAGGCGGTGGGTGCCACGCGGGAGGACTTTGAATCGTCTTCTGGCGGCGGTTGGTGCCACGCGGGAGGACTTTGAATCGTCTTCTGGCGGCGGTTGGTGCCACGCTGGAGGACTTTGAATCGTCTTCTGGCGGCGGTTGGTGCCACGCGGGAGGACTTTGAATCGTCTTCTGGCGGCGGTTGGTGCCACGCGGGAGGACTTTGAATCGTCTTCTGGCGGCGGTGGGTGCCACGCGGGAGGACTTTGAATCGTCTTCTGGCGGCGGTTGGTGCCACGCGGGAGGACTTTGAATCGTCTTCTGGCGGCGGTTGGTGCCACGCGGGAGGACTTTGAATCGTCTTCTGGCGGCGGTGGTGGAGGCATGGCTGCCTTGAGCTTCGAGAGGTTTAGATGTCTCGTGCTTTGTCTGTTGGGGAGAAGGTTGGACTTACGATGGCTGCCGGTGCTTGCGTTGCCGTTGAAGTGGGCAATGATGATGGCCGGTGATTGCTTCACCATTTGGCATTTTGGAGGCGCTTCGTGCCTTGGGATTTGTACTTGGAGGTGTTGGCTCCTTCTTGCGCTTGTTTTGCCGTTGAGTGGGCAAGGATGATGGCCGGTGCTGGGGATATGCAGTCTTGTACGACTTCCCTTTGGCTTGTTGGGGGAGGAGCTCGGGCTTACTTTGATGGCCGGTGCTTGCGTTGCCGTTGAAGTGGGCTAGGTTCGGGCTTACACTGACTGCCGGTGTTCATCCGTTGGGGATTTATCGTGGCCTTGTAGGGGCTTGCAAGGATTCCCTTTTTGACTTGCTGGGGAAGGAGCTCGGGCTTACTTTGATGGCCGGTGTTCATCTGCTGGGGATATGTGGCCTTGTAGGGGCTTTCCCTGCTGGGAAAGTGTCTTCGGACCTGTTTTGAGGGCCGGTGCGTTGAGCGTTTTGGAGGCGTCTCGTGCCTTGATATTCGTACTGGGAGGTGTTGGCTCCTTCTTGAATTGCCGTCGGGCGTTTTGGAGGCGTCTCGTGCCTTGATATTCGTACTGGGAGGTGTTGGCTCCTTCTTGAGTCGCCGTTGAGTGGGCGAGGACCGGTCTTACGTTGACGGCCGGGGATTGAATTGCCGTTGAAGTGGGCGAAGACCGGTCTTACGCTGACGGCCGGTGGTTGAATTGCCGTTGAAGTGGGCGAGGACCGGTCTTACGTTGACGGCCGGTGGTTGAATTGCCGTTGAAGTGGGCGAGGACCGGTCTTACGTTGACGGCCGGGGATTGAATTGCCGTTGAAGTGGGCGAAGACCGGTCTTACGTTGACGGCCGGTGGTTGAATTGCCGTTGAAGTGGGCGAGGACCGGTCTTACGTTGACGGCCGGTGGTTGAATTGCCGTTGAAGTGGGCGAGGACCGGTCTTACGTTGACGGCCGGTGGTTGAATTGCCGTTGAAGTGGGCGAGGACCGGTCTTACGTTGACGGCCGGTGGTTGAATTGAAGGGTTAGGGACCATTCTGCACTTGGATTTGCTGGAAAAGGCCTTAGGACAGCCAGGGGCAAAGATTATAAGGGCAGGAAAGTAATTTGGCCACCCCTTGCAAGAAGGTCCGTACGGAAGGATCTCGAAGGAGAGAGGGAGAGAAAAACCTCCATTGTTAACCAAAATCCTCCATTTTTCGCTTGAATCGCTTGCAATGGCGGAAGGATCTCGAAGGAATCGTCGTCAACGCAGTCAAGAGGTGGTCGAGCAACGGATGGAGCTTCAAAGAAATTGGATCTCGTTTGTTCCATCTTCGAAGAACCCGGATGTCTTGTATCCGAATCCGGAGGTGCACAATCGTCGTTCTAGGAACGTCGGGGAGGTAAGAAATCCGTTCCGTTTTGATTCCCTGCTCGAATTTTTGAATGCTAGAACTAGGTTTTAGTTTTTCGCATTTTTGAATTTTTGTTATTATTTTTTTTTTTATGCCTTTTGTGAAATTCTTGATGAATTGTTGAAAATGGACATGTAAAAATTGTGGGTATGTGTATTTTGTGCAGAAATGTGTAGATTAGCTTTTATTTGTGAAAATAAAGTGCCTCTCTAATGAAATGCATGCTTTGGTGTTTTGTACCGTATGCTATTTATGTATGTACATTATGAGAAAAGTTTGTCGTGTAGTGACAATTTTTGTGAAAAAATGTGACATGTGCCGTGTTTTGTGACGGGTTTTGTCTGAAAGTGTGTACCGTGTAGGGACGGATTTTTTTTTTTTTTAAAAATGTGTTATGCATATGTGTCGTGCCGTGTGTGCCATGTTTTTGGGTGACGGACTTTGTGGGGAAAATATGTGCAATATGTGCCGTGTTTTTGTGACGGGTTATTTTCATGGCTTTCCGTGTTGGGACGGACTTTTTTGCCTTTTGTTTTATATTAAGTACTGTGATTGACGTACCTTTGCTGTGTTTACCTGCAGGATGCGGGGCTTATGGCCGGGAAGGCCAAGAGGATGAAGACTCGGGGATCGCTCGAGGCTGTTGTTGAGTTGTGGCAGCGGATGCCCGATATTTCCGTGGATGGTAGGCCGAGTCCCAGGAGGCTGGTCTACGCTTCTGGCCTGGGGGTGTTTGTAGAGAACCTGGCCGGAGTTTCTGATACGAGGAAGAACAAGAGCGTCTTCCTTGGCCTTTCCGAGTATTGGTGGGATACCACCCACACCTTCCATCTGAGTTGGGGAGAGGTGACGGTGACGCCGACCGACTTTGCTGCGATTACCGGGCTTTCCTTCAAAGGAGGGCCAGTGCGGTGGAGGGATATGATCTCCGATGCTGTGTTGACCGAGCTGTTGGGCTTTGAGCCTCGTCCTCGCAGGGGCCTGGGGATGCTGTATAGCGATGTGGAGCTGAGGATCACGGCCAGCATTGGGGCCTACATCCGGGGTACCGGCCAGGTGTCGGCGGAGCAGCTGGCGCGCTCCTTTTTGTGGTATGCACTTTCCGAGACCTTGTTCTCGAACCATGCGACTGCGGCTCCCTTTGCTCTGTTGGAGAGCTTGATTGATCTGGATAGAGTTTGTGACATCGCTTGGGGCGAGGCAGGCTTGGCCGAGCTCTACTTTTCCTTGGACCGGTTTAGCCGGGGTGCGCGCTTCATTGGCCTGTTTTGACTTCTCTTTGGAGGTATGCGTTTCTTGCCGTTTTGATTTAGCAACTTGTCGCTTCTCCGTTTTCTTTTGCACCGAGCCTTTTCTCGTTTTTGTCACAGTGTGGTTCTATGAGGTTTTTCAGTGTTTCCCGTGGGATAGAGATCCTGGGGCTGTTGCTGCGTACCCTGCTATGCTGGGCTGGGCTCGTACGGCGAGGAAGAGGAGGACCAGCAGGGGGAAGCTCACCATCGCCTACGGGGATGTGCAGGAGCGTCTAGAGAGGGGTAGCCCGGAGGGGTTTGTTTTGTTCCCGTGGGCTCGGTATGAGGGTGATGAGTTCGAGGGGGCTCCCGAGGTGACAGCGCAGCGGAAGATGCTGCGGGGCCTGACCTGCGATGTTATGTATCCGGGGAGCGGGTCTTCCGCGGCATGGCCCTGGTGTGCTTCCCGTGGCTCCGAGGGACCCTCCCTTTGGGATGCTTGATTCCCGGGACATGGACGTGCTTGACTTTGAGAGGTACCTTGGCGGTGTGGGCGCCGAGGAGTTCATCTTGTATGGAGAGGAGTACGGGGCCTTCGTGAGGAGGAAGCTGAGGACGCCGCAGGTACTGGCGAGGAGAGAGAGGCCGGCCCGCAGCTCCCCTGCAGGTTCCGATGCCGGGGCCGGATTTCACATATGTCCGTGGGGACGGATCGAGGAGGAGGGTGTCTCGTGCCCGTTCGAGCGAGCTCCCCGCCGCATATAGAGTGGATCCCGATAGATCGGTGAGTGTGCGGACTCTTTTCCATCTTGGCATCTTTTCTGTATTTTTTTTTCTTTTTGTTGTTGAGTATAACTGTATTGCTGAGCGTTTCTTTGGCTGCTTGTTGGTGCAGGTCCCGGGGAGAGCCTATGATATGCTGACTCGCCGTTATGTGGCGATGAGGTCGTTTGCGAAGAAGATGGCGTCGAAGATATCTTGCCGGTCTTCGCGACGCGTGCCGGCGTACCAGCCTATGCCTTCGAGGCATTCTGTAGACGTTCCTCCACCGAGAGCCGAGTCGGAGCCGCAGCAGGAGGGACCTTCGAGGGGGCGGCATAGCATGGATGCCGGGACGTCTTCGGGAGCTCCGAGGCAGCAGCCCTTTTATCAGTTCTTCCCTCCTCAGGATGCACAGGGCGAGGGATCCTCAGAGCCTTCTTTCTTCGATCCTTTCGTCGGATTTGATCCTTCGGATTACTTTGAGTGGCAGCCTCCGGCGGGGGCTCGGTACTCTGATGACGAGGACGTGGCGGGCGAGTTCACAGGGATGCCCGACTTCTCTCTGGAGGACCTCGGCGAGGATGATGATGATGCTGAAGAGTCGGATTAGGGTCCATTTGCTTTCCCTCTTTCCATATCTTCTCTTTTTTTTTGTTTAGCAACAGACATTTGATGTACCTGTAATAAAACATTTGTATTTGCATGGCAAACGCATTTTATTTTAAGATGTAATGTCATTTTTGTGATTCCCGGGATTTGTCCTAGAAATGGTTGCTATTATTATTATATTTTTGTGCATGCCACGTGAGCTGAGAGTGCGTTTGTGGGTAGTGTTTGTTTGCCGGGAATGGCTTTGGCCAGTGTTTGGGCAGTTTGGAGCAAGGTTTTGCTGAGGACAGTGGTTGTTGTACTGTTTGCTGGGGACATGGGTTCTGTTTGCAAGGAGGTCCGTACGGACATACCTAGCATGCAAAGAGGTCCGTACGGACCAACCTTGCTTTTGGGAAGGAGATAAATGCTTTCCAGTGTCTGGTTCTTCCCCATTTCCCCATTTGCAGCCATTTTCGAGCTTTCTTCCCCATTTTCTCTAGGAACCTCCATTTTTGCCATGGATTCTTCGTACGTCCCTAGAATTTTGCCGAGGCTTTCGCAGGAGAGGCAAGCACACTTTCTTGAGCATCTGAAAACGTGGATGCGGCGCCGTATGAGGCATCAGAGACGGGCTTTCGAGGTAAGGTTTCGTCTTTGCTCGATTTGGTCTTTTAAGGAGTTGGTTCCTGATTGGGATTTGTTGCGGGCTGCCGCGAAGTTCTGGGATGTTAGGAGGCATGTGTATTGTTTCTCCTACAATGAAATGGTGCCCACTTTTGAGGATTTTCGGGCTTTGATGGGGGGACCAGAGGTGGAGGCCATCTCGCTTCCTTTGATTGGTGGTGCTGCGGTGAGCGTGAGGCTTGCAGGCTTTCTTCGTACTTCGTTGGAAGAAGTGCAGGGCATGGTCCTTGATTCGGGTCATATCGACATTTCTGAGCTGCCGGAGCGGTTCATGGTTGATGATGAGAGTGACGTCTCTTGGGATGCATTCGCCTTGTGCACGATAGCAACGCTCTTCATGGTCAGCTCCCTTGGCATTTGTGATGGGGCTTTGCTAGAAGTGGTAGGGCACTGCAGAGCTGGAGAGGATATTGTCCCGTTGGTGCTGGGGGAGACTCTTCATGGTATCGACCGTCTGGCGACTGGGGATCGTTTCATGAGAGGGGGAAGCCCCGCTTTGCTCACCTTGTGGCCGCGAGAGAGACTTCAGCCATGCCCGAGGCTCCGACGTCGTTTAGCCCGTGGTCATTTGCTCGCCGACCTCTTGTCGTTGGATATGGATCACCCGCCCGGGAGAGATGGATGGCACGGCCTTGGTACGCATCGATCCGCCGGTGGGTTCCGCACCGGGAGGATTGAGACTAGGAGGATCTTGCAGAGGGGTCCTACGTTGTCGAGTTCCAGTGTTTGTCTTGGTCCTCCTTCTATATTCCGTCGCTTGTTTCCCGGCGGTTTGGGATGAAGCAGGAGCCTTTGTTGGGCCGGGATGACCTTGCTACTGCGGAGGTAGTTCCTCTTTGTATGGCACCTTCAGTGCCTTCTTGTATTTTCCGAGGGTATGGAAGTATTCCGCTTTCCCTCCCGTGGTACTCCTTAGACGTCTGGGGAGTGTCGTATTGACGACTCGCACTCCGGCCCGGTATGAGCAGCGTGTTGGGATCCCAAGTGGCTTTGGAGAGCGGCGTGTATCGATTCTCGGGACCCGGCTGCCGTAGTAGCTATTGCCTTAGGAGTGCCGAAGCCTGGTCTCGACCCTTCGGATGTGACGGGAGACACTTTGTTTGACTACGAGACTAGAGTTGACCGATTGACAGGAGAGGTCCTCTTTTGCACTCGCAGGGAGGAGATCCGAGCCGAAGCACGGGCGAATGAAGCCCCGAGAGCTACCGGATTGTTTGACTCTACGGGGAGGACCCCTGACCTCGGACTGAGAGACGCAGAGTTGGTTCACGTGGAGCGAAAGAAGACTCGCCGGGGACGAGGGAAGAAAGGAAAGAATGGCGAGGGGACAAGCGCAGATGGCGCGGAATGACCTCCTAGGTATCCATTCATTGCATTTGCAAACACATTATTTGTTAAATGTATTAAGCTGTCTTTTAGCATGTTGTGAACTTGAGAGTAGACCGTGCTTGAACTCATCAAGAAATGTTGTAACCGTTAGTGATTTGTGATTTACTTTTAAAGCTTTGTCGAGACGCAAGATCTCTTGTTTGCCTTTGCTTCTGTTGTGCACTTTGTCGGCGTCCGTCCTTGGACTTTTCTGTTGCATTTGCGGACTGAAGCAGTCTGGGCCATGACGGCAATCCCTTTTGCTTAGGCTTTGTGCTTGGCTGAGAGGTTGAATGATCCCTTGACAAGTCGTTTTGACGGTCTTTTCCGCAGCTTCCTTGCCTCTTGTTGGCGTCGGGCTCTTGACCTCTTTTTTGCAGCTTCTGCTTGAGCTTCTTTTGTTTTTTTTTTATTTATTGTTTTTTTTTTGTGAGCCCATGCTCGAACTCTTTTTTTTGTGTTTTGTTTTTTTTGTGAGCCCTTGCTCGAGCTCTTTTTTTTTTTTTTGAAGCGCGTGAGGGCGAAGACAAGCCCCTGGCTTGGAAACAAACATGAGTCAGTCGTTTGATGCTGAGTGACCCTCGGATGTCCTTTGATGTTTCCGCCTTCGTTTGACTTGGTCAAGGTGACTGCTAGGGCGTGTTCTTGAAAAGTGCGTAGCTTGATGGAGGTCTTGATTGACATTCAAACTTTTGACTTTTTTGTGTATTTTTAGACCGGACCAATTAAGGTTGCCTACGTTCCCCCAGACTAGAGGGCTCAGGTCTGCGTAGTTCGACACTACATGGAGTGCCAAGAGATGCACAGTTGTTCTTCTTTAGGCGAAGTATTCGCGAAGTTTGCTTCCGTTGACTGGATTCATGAAGGGATTGCCGTCTAGGTCCTGGTCGCCTACATGGCGCCTCCGGAGAAGATCTTTTGAACCACAAAAGGGCCGATCCATGTTGGTTCCCATTTTCCCAGTGGGTTGGTTCGAGTGGGAGGCTTTTCTTTGAGTACAAGGTCGCCTTCCCTGATGTCTCGGGATTTGACTTTCTTGTCGAAAGCTCTAGCCATCCTGCTTTGATAGGCTCGGACGTGTTCCATGGCCTTTAGTCGTCGCTCGTCTAGCGTGAGCCAATTCGTCGTGTCGGCTTCGGAGCCATTCAACTTCGTTGATGTCATTTTCCAGCAAAGACTCGGAGTGAGGGAATTTCTAGCTCGACGGGAAGGACTGCTTCCATCTCGTATGTCGTGGCAAATGGGGTTTCTCCGTGGTCGTTCGACCGATGTGCGGTAGCCCCAAAGTGCAAGGTGCGGCTTCTCGGGCCAATCTCGTCCTCGGGTGGTCATTTTTCGGATGATCCGTTCGAGGGTTTTGTTTGTCGCTTCCACGGCGCCGTTTGTTTGTGGCCGGTAGGGAGAAGATTTGTGGCGTGTGATCTTGAATTCAGCCAGCCAGCCTCTGTCGAATTCCCTTCAAGTGTGAGCCATTGTCCGATATGACCTCATTTGGGATGCCGTATCGGCAGATGATGTTTTCCTTGAGGAAATGCGCGACCTTCTTGGAGGTGAGTACCTTGTAGGACTTGGCTTCGACCCATTTGGTGAAGTAGTCGATGGCTACTAAGATGAACTCGCGACCGTTGCCGCCGGGCGGAGCGATTTTCCCGATGACGTCAATTCCCCAAGTGGCAAATGGCCAAGGTGTAGTCATGCAAGAGAGATCGTGAGGAGGTAGATGATTGAGGTTGGAGAACCGTTGGCACTTGTCGCAGCTTCGGACAAAGTGGATGCAATCTACCTCCATGGAGATCCAAGAGTAGCCCATCCCGAGAATGATTTGCATCGTGGCTCGGCGTTCATGTGGGGACCGCAAGCCCCATTGTGGACTTCGTTCATGAACTTGTTTGCTTCTTCTTGGCCGATGCGCGTAGGAGTGGCCCATGGTAGCGTTTCTTGTATAGCATGTCCCCGAGGATGACGAAGTGAGAGGCGAGGCGTTTCAGGGCCATGACGCTCTTGGTTTTGACCCCTTCTGTGTGTGGGTCTTCCTTGTTCATGAAGGTGGTTTCCCCGCTCTTGAGGTATTGGAAAATCTGGTGTGTGGGCCGGAAATGGCGTCTGACTTGCGTCTCTTTCGCTCTTCAAAGAATCTTGCAAATCGTTGTGATTAAAACCTTCTCGGCAGCTTGGGCCCGGTTTTTCTCTCGTTTGACCACATGCTTAAATGTTTGCTTGATGCATTTATTTAATTAATGTGTTTGTCTTTTGTATAGATGAATTGTTATTAACTACTTTGATTAGTTAATATCATCATTTGTTAAAGATGCAATGAAATGATTTTTTAGGAAGGTCGGACCTTTTATTGAAAGCGTGAAGACTGTACATTGTTGATCAAAGATTCACAATTGTCGGGCGTAAAGCCGTCAAAAGACTCAAAAGATGTGAATACACAGACAACAAGACTCGAAGCTAGACTATAGGCGATGAGGGATTGGACCATGCTTCATTACTCTCGGATGGCTGTAGCTCTAGAGGGAGTGGTGCCGGGTTCGTATGGCCAATCTTCCCTTCGTACGAGTCCCGGAAAGTAGCTTGCATGCGGTCTCGATTTCAAACCGTATCGCGAAGGTTTTTGGTTGCTCCCCGATGATGTCCCTCCATTAGTGTTGCCACCAGTCCTTGGGGGGTTTTTCATGATAGAAGTCGCCGAGGGCTACTTCTAGAGGGCGAAGCATTCGCCGATTCGGAGTTGATTCTTGCCGATGTTGATCACTTTCATAGAATCCGCCTCTTTATCCGGGATCTTTGCTTGGACGACATTTACAATGTCCGATTCGAGGGGGCATGCTATATCTCCTTCCCCGATTAAGCCTCGAGGAGGTCGCGCCACTGCTCATCCAGGTCGGACACCGGAATGTTGAATTGAACTAAGCCGTGATGGCTGTCCCCATAAGATCCGAGAGTGTCGGCTAGAGGGTTATCTTGTACCGGGGATCGGTGATGAGCCGCTTGCAAGAGGGTTTTCGGTGAAGTAAGTGGTCTACTCCTCGATCAATCTCCATTAAGGCATCCATCTCTTGATCCTCTCTCAAGCATTCTTCACAGCCGCATATATCGAGTTGTCATCCCGACCCATGAGTTCTTCGATTTCCAGCTGTCGCGGCTTAGAGCGTGGATGTAAGTGATCCACTTCGTAGCGGGACAGGTAGGAGACTCATCCGGGAAGAGTATTCGGTCATGTCGGGACCTTCTTCCGGGTCATAGCTTGCCGGCCAAGCACTCGCCATCGCACCGCTTCCGCGGATCACTTCGATCGCTCCATTGGCATTGATGAATTTCACGCATTGGTGAAGAGTAGATGATACCGCTTTCATCCGATGTATCCAAGGTCGTCCCAATAAAGCAGTAGAAGGTTGGTTTGATTTCCACGACTTGGAACTCTACCGACTCAGCTTGTACGTCGAATTGATTCTCGTATTGATGACTCCTACGATTGGTCGTGCGGTGGAATCGTAGGCTCGGATTACCCGAGGTGAAGGCCTTATCGAGAACGGTCGATGCGGAGTCGTTTTAGTGTGCTCAAAGCGATGATGTTGATCATGCGGAGCCGTTATCAATCAAGACGTTCGGGAGGAAGAACATCTCTATTTTTATGAGGATGAGGAGGGCTTCGTTGTGCCGATTCTCACATATTGGCAAGTCATCGTCCGTGAAGGCTAAGCCGCTTCCCGTGCTACCGTTTCGACTCGCCCTTCTCGGGGGAACGTTCGATCCATCCATTTGTATGCCTCTGGGCCGGGGCAAAGATCGTAGGGAGACAGCTTGCCCTGGGCGTTCTTGTCGGAATTCCCGGTCACGAGATCTCGACTCCGGTTTCACGCTCCTGGGCCGTAGCGGGACAAAGATGCCGACGGTTTCGGAAATTGCCTGGGTCCGCTCTCGCTTGGAGTTTCGTCAAAGGCTATTGAAGTTTACCCCTGTCGTTCGGGGAATGGATTTCCGATGGTATTGGGACCACGGGGGCGTTCCAATTTTCCCTCTCAATGAGCCCCCGGACCACCCGCTTGAGCACGAAGCAATTGTCGGTGGTGTGGCCGGGGTAGTTGTGGAAGGCGCAGTGCTTGCTTTCCATATCCATGTTGGGCCTGGGAGTCTTCGGTTGGAAATTCTCGAGTGGTTTGAGAAGATTTCGTTTCACCAAAGCTTCAAATACTTGACCCAAGGGCATTTCAAGGTTATCTAAATGCCGGAACTGTGGGAAGCGAGGGGATTGTTATTCTTTGGGGCCGCTTGATCGCGGTTTACTTGAGCTCCGTTCGAATGTAGTGCATCGTTCCTACCGCTTCCTTTCCTTTGGTCGGGCGGGAGTTGAAGTTGCCGGAGTTTGTTCGATAGCGGTAAGATGAGGCAGGGGTTCGTTGCCTTTTGAAGACTCGTAGTCTTTTCAAACTTTGTCCGGCGTTGACCATGGCACGGAGATCCTGGATAGAAATGGTGGCCGATCAAGGTCCTCAAAGATGGCTTGAGGCGTGAATGGAAGATGTCCATCCGCTCTTCTTTGGAAAGTGGATCCATTATCTCGCTTAGCTTCCGCCCATCTTTTGTAGAACTCGCCCACCGGTTCGTCATCCTTTTGTTCGGTGGCTTGGTGTGTCATGGCGGTTTGTCTCCCATTCAAGGTTGGCGCGGTACTTCTCCAGAAGATTTCACCGATCCGATCCCACGTGGAGCGGTTTTCTCGCCTTCACATTGAGGAACCACCTTAGTGCCGTGGATTTGAGGGAATGCCGAAAGTGATCCGCCATCCGTTGAGGGGTTGCCCCTTTCGCTCTCATACCCGTGACGTAGGTGTCGATGTGGGTTTGGGCATTCTGTACCGTCACAAACTTTTCCATTTCCGCATCCCGAACTTTGGAGGGAGAGGGACCACTTTGTTTGGATGGCAGGCGTGAGGGAGTCCTTCCGAGAACTAGCTAGCTTGCCTTGCATGTCTTTCATTTGTTCGATCGCCCACGCCATGCGAGGATCACTGTTCGAGGTGGGTTACCGTTCTCGTGGACGGAAACCGAAGACGGGGGTGGATCGGGCGATGGGATCGCCATTCGGGAGTCTTGGGAGGTAGTTGAGTGTATACCAACCCATACCCCGGGGTGTTGAAGTTAAGGGCGTGATTGCCAGTGTCCGCTAAGGGTTGTGTTTGGGAACCTGGGAAATGATTCGTTAGCCCCAATCGCGTACTAGCAGTGGCAAACTTGAGATGCTCGGGATATCCGCTAGGGATGCCCGTCCCCGGTAAGCATGGGGACTTTTGATTGTGGTTGCGAGGCTCGTATAGAGGCAAAGGATTGAATCCCGGGGGATACCGAGACGCATTGGGATCTCGGCGGAGCAGCACGTATGTGTGCCGTTGGTACCGAGCTTGATGTGCCGAGCCGGGAAACCGACCGTGGCCGAGGCGGGCATGTCTGAGCCGCTGACTCGACGCCCGAGGGGAGCTTTGAGCGAGAGCCGCTTTACGTTGCCGGGATCTCGTAGCTTGGCGGAGGCGGGACTGCCGATAGCTTGAGAAACCTGGGAGCCGGTATGTCTTCGTCCTCTATGAGAATAAAGGTTCCGTCAGTTGGGGAACCGCAACGGTTCCTCGAAGACGCAAGGTGTCTACGATCCAGGCTTGCCGCTCTTCTTGGCGCCTTTGATGGTTTCGAAGGCTCGCAAAGCACCTCCTCCATTGTCCTGGAGGTTCCTTAGTGGCGGGGTTCCATTTCCCTCACCGTTATCCGTTGATCCCGTCACGGGGGAGTAATGGACGGTGCGGACCGCTGAACCGGAAGGGCTGTCGGACCTTGTGACCTCAATACTGAAAAGGCGGCTCCCAGGTATTCTCAACCACTCTCGGTTCGCCGGAGGGGGTGACGGGCAAGGTTTAGACACAGAATGGCCTAACGGGATAAAAGGGGAAAGCTCACGTGGCATGCGGTTTCCGTTTCTTTTATTTTCGATTTCTTTTTTTTTGTTGTTTTAATTTACTTAAAACATGTTTTCTCGTAATCCTAGGTAGGTTGGAAAAGATTGCTCTTCTTTTCGCAACTATGCTAGATCCCGGGTCGCCGTGGAGACCATCTCGTGCGCTATAAGCCCCTCGTTTGCACCCGTATTTCGACATCCCAGTGGACAGGGACAAGTGCGAGGGTCCTATAGTGCAAGCGGTTTCCACCGGCCTAAAAGAAAAATCGAACCTAGGGACCGAGCCTGTCATGTTCGTTTTGATGCGTTAGCCATGTGAATAGTGAACCGAGCCGGCCACTTAGTCAAGATCGTGTCAAGAGTTCCTAAGATGACCTTCTCTTTGCTTGCTTGCGCAAGGGATCCGTGACGTTAGGCGTTGGTCGGTCATATTGTCATGGCCGACGTATCAAAGGCGTGATGACATGGTGTCATGCGAGCATGGATATATATCCTGGGACGGAACATCGTTCCTGGTGTAGCTTCGAAATCAAGATCAGAGTGTCAAGATTTTAGCATGACCTTTCATCGCTATTGCTTGCGCAAGGGATCTTGAGTTCCGAGCCTCGACTCGAAAAAAAATGGCCGGCATGGTATATGTATCCAGCCGTATGACACCTGGATCGGGTAAAACCAACCGAGTCCGGACAGAGTGTGACTCAAGACTCAAACGTGTGGTTGACGCTTGGCTAGGGATGGGATGTTTGGAATGATCCCGTGCGCGTCCAAGAGGCCTAGGAAGACCAAACGGATCGCAACCGAGACCACCTGTGTTGAGGGTTGTAGTGTGCAGTGTATCCGAGGCAAGAGCGCGTAGCGTGCGGTGTAACCGAGGCGGTGCGGTGTAACCGAGGCAAGAAGGCGTGTGCGGTCTCTAAAATTCTTTTCCGAGTAAAACAAGTTTTTTGAAGAATTTTAAATGTATGCACGATGTATATTGATGCATTTTTTTTTGTTTTTTTTTTTTTTTTTTGTAAAATAAAAAGTAAAGCACGTGCACACACACACAATGCTTAAAGAAAGGGGTAAAATGAAAGTTTGACCATCATCATCGTTTTAAAAATCTTTTGTTTTGTTTAAAAAGATTTTAAAACAAAAAGTCCCCACAGAAGTCGCCAACCGAAATTACCCGGATCCGAGAGGCTCGCGCCCCGCATCCGGCATCTTTCGCGTTGGAGCGGTTTCGTCTCGCCGTTTGTTTTCGCATTTGTAGAGTCGCCACGCCGTTTTTATTAAGCCCAAAACATTGAAAAGGGCATCGCTTAAAGATAATTTTAAACTCGTTTTTGTGTGATGAGATTTTTGAGTTCTGAGGTCGATGACTCCTGAAGAGAATATTAGAATATTAGAGCTCACCCGAGTCGCCTCGTAAACGAGTCTTTCGGATACCCCTAATATCCTTTAAATGTTGTGTGTGTGTGTGTGTGTGCTTTTAAAAATGCATGCCGTATCGGATGTCTACATTGTATGCTATGTATGGAAATGTATTGAAATAGTAATGGAAGGAAGCCTTACCAATGTTGGTTCGTGTCCGTCTTCCGCCGGGGAATAGTGTTTGAGGTCTGGAGTAGCTGCTCCGGCATGGATGGATTGCTCGGGAGATGCCGGTTGTCCGCGACAGAGTTTCGGCGTGAGTTGATGTTGCAGCCGCGTCGTGCGCAGGTTCGACGTGCGTGGGGATCGTCTGGATCACTCGCAGAGGTTCGGCGTGCGCGTGGTGGCAGTGAGTCACTCGGGCGCAGTTTCGGCGTGGTTTGGGATCGCCGGTTTGACTCGGAAAGAGCCGGACACCGTGGAAAGACTGTGCAAGGCCTCTGAGTACCACGAGGGGCCTCAGAGTACCTCGAGAGTGCCCCTGGCACAAGCAAAGAGCGTCCGCGGAGCGCTCGGGAGGCTTCTGAGCACCACGAGGGGGCTCTAAGGAAGGATCCGAAAGGGGCCGGAAATGCCTCGGAAGGACTTAGAGGGGAAGCCGAAGGCCTAGGGAGGAAGAGAGAAGTGGGAGGTGTGTGAAAATGAGGAGGGGGAGCCCTCTATTTATAGTGCCGATTGGTGCAAAGAGGTCCGTACGACCTCCCCCCCGGTAATCCAAACTTTTGGTTTTCCTCGATTTGAGGGAATCTGTGATGATGGTGAATATTTGGAAATCATGATGTCCCCTGTGCAATAAGGTCCGTACGGACCATCTTGCATGCAAAGAGGTCCGTACGGACCAACTAAGCAAGAGGGTAATCATTTTCTCCGGGATTTGAGGGAATATTGTGGACTTTAAGGGAATTCAGTAATTATGATAACAAAGAGGTCCGTACGGACCATTATTGCTTTTCCAATTTCCTGAAAATTCCCGAAAGGTCCTTTTGTCCCTTTTTATCCCAGGAAGGCTCCTCCCTTGGTTTGGCTGGGGGTTTAGAGAGGGTTTTGAGTGAGAGGGGTCGTCGAGACTGCGTTGATGAGTCTGCGGTGCTTCCCGTGTGTTTGAAAGGGTGTGATCCAGATTGGGGTACTTACAGATCGGCAAGAGCTTAGTGTGGGGGAGTTTGATAAGTGACTGTTATATAGTTTTTTATCCCATCATTTATCAATCATTTCCTTAGTTTTAGTATCATTTAGTTTGCATTTAGTTTATTTTTAGCTTCTTTTGTCATATATCTTCGATTTTATGCTTTTGGTATATTTTATACTCTTAGACAGATTTTTGAGTCACTTTATGAACAAATTGGATCTTTGGAAATAATCGAGTGTCAAAGCCATGGAGGGACAAGATCAATATAAGCACACAAGCAAAAATCCAGCCTGCACGGCGCCGCATACACTTTGCACTGTGAGCGGCCGTGCATATGGTCACTGCCAGACAATTTTGGCCCCAAAACATGGAGCGGCCGAGTCTTGAAAAGAGGAGTGGCCGAGCAATCCCGGCAGAGAGGCCGTGCAGCCTAAGGAGGAGCCGTCGTGCACTTTCACCGGTTCAAAAATAAAAAATGGCGCCAAGGGAACACGGCCGTGCAGATCTTATGACTCGGCCGCAAATGATGTCCATTGAATTAAAAGGCACCTTTTGAAGGCACCACTTTGAAGAGTCTCATCCATATCTATATATAGGTCATTTGTAATCAGTCTTAGATATCATATCAGAGCTTAAAAATAAATTATATACCAAAATATACAAGATTTCTTTATCATTAATTCCAAATCTCTTGAAGATTCAAGTGTTCATCATTGTTCTTGAAATATTTTGGAAGAAGCAATAAAATTTCAGAAGTTATTCTCAAATTTCTTCATCTCTTTACAATCATAAGTCTTTCTTCCCTTATCTCTTATTATTGTTTATGTTAATTGTTTCATAATGGCTAGTGAGTAATCCCCCATATTCTTGGGGTTGGAAACTCAAAACGCCTTTTGTTCATCATCTTTTATAAAAGTCTTGTCATTTCTCTTCATCTAGACAATTTCTTTATATTAATCTCAAAATTACTTACATTTTTGAGATCGTCCAACTTGTATAATTCAATCAATCGAGAGAAGAACGTAGCTGTCAGAACCTCGATAGACGGAACCATATAAAGTAACTAGGTTTCATTGATCACGAGAGTAGTTCAATGGCCTAGTGATGTTCCTTGAATGGAAAGTACATTAATTTGCGAACTTTAATGATCCTTGCTAATTATGGGTCATCGAGAGATAGGGCATAATTAGTGAAGTGGTACAAACGCTACTTGCTTGATCGTGAGAAGTAGTGTAGGCTTAACGTACCATTCTTGATTTTTATGAAAATCATTATTTTCAAAGACATTACTATATGATGAGTAATTGATTAAATGATTTCCAATCCCGAGAATGCTTCGTTTATAAGAGTTTTCCTAAAATATTTTCTCGCATATGTTCTATTCATTTCTCAAAACAACCTATAATTCTCACAATCTCTTCTATAATTCTTAGTAAAAACAAATTCATCCCCAAGTAAACTCGTCCTCGTGGGATTGATGTGGCGAATTTCACTATATGTAATTCCCTTAATTTTCTAGACATTTTATCCTTATTTTAATGTATTTTAGAGTAGTTTTGATGTAATTTTTGAGTAGAATATGATTTGATAAGTTTGTGGGAAATCTTTGTAATTTTGAGACATATTTTGAGTGATTTTGTGATGTTCCCGCAAAGTTTATTAATGCCGAGGATAAAGTCAAGCTATTATCGTAAGTACAGTGGACCAAACTCGCAAAGCAACAAAGTTCAAAGCTGACTTAATGAATTTTTGGGAAGTTGAAAGGATAAAGTGGAAGAAGAATTTGGGAAAGCAAAAATCAGCACTTGGGATTTAAGGCGTGTGGCCGACTGGGACCGATGCGGCGCGGTGGGACCGAGGCAAAATAAAAGGCTACCCACGTTAATTTCACGTTAATTTTGATTGATTTTTATTTTTATTCTTTTTCCTTTTTCTTTTTATGATTATTAGTTTAAGTTTTAGATTATTAGAGAGAGGAGTATAAATACTCTTTTAGACAATATTTTAGGGTTATCTAGAATTTTACTTTTTTCTAGAGAAACCTTGAGAATTTTCATGGAAGCTTAAAATCTCTTGCTTTGGATTTGATTGTTTGAACCCCTATTAATCAATTTGAGGTATTTTTCTTTTCAATTTATTTTATCCCTATTCATAATTTTGCTTGTGTTTATTTTAAATTTATAATTAGGGTTCGTGAATCGGCCAATTCATTTGTTCTTTTTATAAATCTTTGCTAGAATTTTCTATGACTGTGCCAATGTAGGAATTTCATGAGTAGCATCTTTACGATTTACGCATGTGCCATGGTAAATTGTGAAGTGGGTAAAATTAGATGATTATCTCGTATGAAATAATCATAGAAAGCATTCTTGATCTTAGTTTCTTAAACCGTTCATCGACACTCGCGATCTATACCGTGCCGCTAGATTAATTTATTAATTAGGTTTGCTAGTGAGTGTGCCACTACTAGTAACTAATCTCAAAGAAGAAACAAAGATTGAAACAAATCTTGTGATCAGTGAATAGGGTGACATTGAAAAGAGGTATCAATGATAATTGGCTAATTAGGTGGGGACGGAATCAAATCTACAGATTTAAATTATTGTTTTTGCTCTTAGTTAGTTTAATTTCGTTTTTAGGAATTAATTCATCAACAAATCAAACCCCCCATTCGTGTGTGACTAGTTCGTAATCAATAACCGTTCTTCGGCTGGTTCGACCCCGGACTTACTCTTCGCTTACATTCTTGTGGCCGAGTCCCGGCTTAATTTAGTAGGTGTGCGACTTAAGCCTACCAAATTTTGACGCTCGTTGCCGGGAACTGTAATTATTTACTGACTTATTCTTTTCTTAATCTATTTCTTTTCTTGTTTCCTTTTGTTAAGTTTTTTTTTTATGTCATCTTTTTCTTAACATTATTTGACTATGGAGGGTGATGGACAAACAAACGGATTTTAATGTTTTTGATGACATAAAAATCGTATTGGAGAATGCTTTAGGATTTGTAGAGTTAGAATTTGATATTTCGATGAGTCAAGGAGGCGGTGACGTGGTCTTCATTGATGTGCTTAATGTTGATAAGACCAATGCACGGAGCGAGTTTGTGGGAGAGGTCCCCAAGAAAAAGAAAAAGAAGAAAAGGTCAAGAAATAGACCACAAGAATTTCTTGGGAGGTACCAAACAAAAAGAAGAAAAAGATAAAGGCCAAGAAAAAGGCCACAATTTTTTTTGGGATTCCCCCGATTTAATCAAGAATGGTATATATATGTGAAAAATTGTGGGTATTTGTACTCGTGAATGCGAGGTGGGTCAAGGGAAGAAAAGTTAAGACAAAAAATAAAAAATAAGGTGGCCACCTTAAATCCCCATCAAGTAGGAATCCGCTCGGGCTAACAATCTTAAACAAATGCACTTATTGGAAGGTAACCCAAGAAGGTATGTTTTATTTGT